>JXSR01S028605.1:14787-27927 GCA_000969725.1 Ophiothrix spiculata
TTTCCAAGTTCATCATGATTACAATCACATAAAACGGCGATAAACAAAATGTAATGTACACAAAGAGTGTTAGCCAAGGTTTAACATGTTTATAATCATATTTAATAAAAAGGATATTTTATCAGAAAAAAAAGTCTGATGTACAAAATCTCAGGGCACCCAATTACTAACTTAATATACGGTAAGTACCCATAACCATTCTTGTTGAATTTTTACTTTCTGGAAAAGAAAATTAGAAAAATTAAAATTTTTGGAAATGCTGTAAACATGCTAAATTAAGTCTAAAAGTATAATAAAATTCAAAAAGTACAAACATTTACACATAAATGGCTCAAATTGAGAAAGAGTTAATTTGCAATATATCATTCTGTGATGGTGGTTTGACTATCCAGTGTTTTCTAAATCCTAAATTTGTTCCTAATTTGTTCAGGATTTGCAAGGTAAAAGATCAAACAAAGCTCCTAGAGATAATTTATTAAAAGAGAAACAATTTCATCAAAAATAATTTGTTGCCCAGTTGCCCATCAAAGGTGTAGAACCAAGATATTTATAAGATTTGAAACTAATATCACTGTTTTCACTGCATTTTGTGTCTTTAAACCTTTAAATCAACAGCCCGGTGTAATGAGACTGAGTGTCTCCCATAACCAGGAGTCCGGGTCTAATTGAACTTCACGGAATAAGTTGCAATCAATGATTTATTAATCGCACATGTATACAAGTTGAATAGCAGCTATAGGACATTCAGTCACACGGACGCTGTATTTCATAATTTTCATTACACCGGTACATTTGGAATCTCAAAATGTGGGAAAATAAAATTAATTTGGCTAAAAAATGTCTTTTTAGAGCAAATTATATGATATTTATGTCTTGTTTTTGTGTGTTTGTTTTTCTTTTTGTTTTAATTCTATTAAGGTTTTTCTTTGATTCAAATAAGTTAAGTTTTCATACCCAAGTGGATCGTCTATGAGTCGGAGATCTATCGGACATGTACACCTCGACACACAGCCCACACACACCCTCACAAGCAAAAAATGTTACATTATGAGACAAACAGAGGAAGTTTAAAGATATCTTTTTTATGTATACTCTTTTAACCTTAAAGATAACAAGATTTTTTTTCACTGATGCAAAATTGTGTTTCGTTATAGTTCTCGCTAGCTCAGTCGGTTAGTTCTCGGACTGTTAAACATAAGATATCTATCGTTCCGCGTTCGAGTCCAGCTGGGAGCTGAGTGTGCGAAAATATATTTTATGAGGGTGTGAATTGCTCAAGCTAGGGTTGCGCCAATATGTAGGCCGCAGTAAGCCCTTTGGCCCAGGGAGTCCAGGTAGTGATTTAACCTAATGATTAGAACTGCTCTGTAAAGTGTGCTGAGGCCGTGTGGAATTACAAGTCAGGGGGACCGCGTAGTGCACTATAAATCACCTGCAATTTATTTAATAATTGTTTTTATTATTAACTACGTTAACCGTGTCTAAAATACGTCTTGGGCATACTTGCAATTAATTCGGGTTATAGGTAAAATTTTAGATATCTTCAATATATTTTTGTATGTTTTATCCTAAAGTGTTTTGCTAGCAATTAACCCCTTCATAAATGTCATGTTACAAATGCTCCGGAACATGCAACTTAGAAACAGAAGGCAACGGAAACCCCGACTTGAATAATTGTCACACGATTGTGCTATTAATTAAAAGTGAAATGAATTTGACGAGTATTGACCTTATGATCACGAAGATAACAAATTGGAATTGAGTCATAGACTCTGATGGTTTAACTTTAGTCTTATAATTGCAGAGATAAGTAATATAGGTCATGTCATTTAGCATAACCAGTGCAAAAATTAGAGGTATGGAACGCCGTTTGTGTAAAATTAATTTTTCACAAATTATATTATCCCGGGGCATATTACAAGTATGTCTGTATGTATACAACAAAATAGGGGATATACAGCAAAATAGTAGTTCCACATCCATTATTACTGTAGACCATTATGAAATACTAGGGGCGCTCACCGAAATAGACAAAATTTGTGTTTTTTGACAAATTTTCCACAAAAGGTGCTAAATTTTTAGCATTTTTAAATGGTATAGTGACTGAAGAATTGCGAAATTGTAATTTCCAGATAAAGAGAAAGTCGAAACTACAACGGGATTAATGACTCTGTTTCTATTGTTCCAATTATTGTGCATAGTTTTAATGCACTGAACATATGACATTTACCATAATGATTACCATGATTACGGTACGATTATGTGAAACATAAAAACATTACATTTTGAAATGAATGGTGTAAAATTCAGGCTATGCTTTTGATAGCATTTTTGATTTTGGAATATACTTTAAAAAAAGTATACTTTCCGTATCACGTCTTCATTGCTCTGCATGGTGTTTGCTTGTTTGTTTACCTCGGATGGTCCGTGACGGACACATGTCGTTAGATCCATGATGAACTCATGGTCTCTTCCAAGCTCGTATACAAAAGTACTAACCTGGATAGCCAGAAATGGCTAATCTATGCATGCTGACCAATCTTTGAAAATATGCCGAAAATAGAAAAGATAGCAAGAAAAAGAGAAAGAGAAAGATGGCCACTCCCTACACAATTGTACAATTTACTCTGAGTCGTACTTGCACTTGGAATTATGGGGTTTAACAGAAGTGTCTACTTATTTATTATGAGCGGATTATAAATTAGATAATTGCCTATGTGACTATGTGATTTCCAATTTCCTATGACAAAAATAGGGTTGATGATCAAGAAGTCGTTGCTATAAACTGCTAAAAACAATTACTCACTGCTGATTTAAAGGGTATTATAGCTTACTGTTTTCATGATCAAAATTCTAATTCCTTTTTAATGCCATATTTTTCTCAGTTGTATTGTGTAGAGAAAAATAACATCATAATTGAATTTTTAATTTGATAGTCCCTTGGGGTGAACATTTTGGTATTAAAATAGATCAACTGGCCGCCAAAGAGACTTTAAATAAACGGGAAAAAAGGTTTCGTATGTTATCCAAGTGTGATGGTGTGAGGCGTGTAATATTTAACTATAATAATTATAACCGTGAACATGGTAAAGAGTACTTTTTCCATGTGACGAGTAAGTTATTTCTTAAAAGAAAAGAATACGTGACAATTTCGTAACTTTGTTTTTGTTTTTTCCTTTAAAAGTTTTAACGTTAGGAATACACATGTTGTGTTGAATTAGTCACAATTAAAAGTGTTTGGTATGTATTGAAAGCTCATTATGACGTATAACCTATAGGTCTAAATATGTCATTGACAAAGTTTTAGATTACCTTTGTAGTAGTGAAAGTACAACGACATTATGTGAACACAATGTTATTATTAGATTTGCGCATTTGCAAAAACCTAACAAGGTAACAGAGAGAGAAAAGCATTTTATTTGCCGTTTTTTCAAATTCAAAGTATGCATGTCCTTTAAACAAAGACAAAATTACTCAGGGAAATTGACGGTCTTTCAAAAAGAGAGAGAAAAAAGTAAAAAGCGTTACAAAATTACTGACTCAAATGTTTGTTTACCTCGGTAGGTCCGTGACGGACACATGCCATCAGATCCATGATGAACTCATGGTCTCTTCCAAGCTCAAATTAAGCTCATACAAAAGTACCAGAGCACCTAGATAGCCAGAAATGGCTAATCTATGCATGCTGACCAATGCATCTTTGAAAAGATGCCGAAAATAGAAAAGATAGCAAGAAAAAGAGAAAGATGGCCACTCCCTACACAATTGTACAATTTACTCTTAGCTCTTACTTCGTGAGAAAATAAATCAGGAATTTTAATCTCATGCTCCGATGCAAAGGCTTCATGGTTTAAGCATTTGATCTGAAGAAGATAATAATTGTAATCAGTTACCGATATTGCCAAATGACTCTTTTACAAAATGGATAAGAAATTCATTAGAACGATATTTAAATTGATAAAGACGAATTAAAATTGACGACAATTTTCACGAATTCATGACATAATTAATTATACTTTAGATAACTTGTTAACAATTTACCCTTTTCTTTGTTTTGAACGGAATTGTAAACTACGGAGTCCATAATGTGACATAATTGATTCTGACAATTCAAAGCACGAGTTCAAAAGCAATATTATAAAATGTCTCAATAATGACATAAACTGTAAAATGATAATCAGTGTTCTTGTGCTTAATAATGTAAATTATTGTTGCTGTTTTCGTTGTTTTTGTTTAGTGTAGTGTATTTTAATCATTTGATGTTTCTCTTTTTCAACAGTCGGAGTCGAACCAGACATGGTTCACTTTAGCAAAGATTGCAACACTCTAGTAACTGCCGACGAAGGTGAACCCTATACATCAGTACTCGGAGGGGGAATCCCCGGGGCAGTAATTGATCCAGAAGGTTCCGTGTCAATCATCAGATTGCATGATGCCACGCCTAACGTCACCACTCTTAACTTTACAGCATTCAATGCGAGGTAAGACTATCTTTTTAGTTTATTTTTTTTTTGTAAATTTTAATCTTATTGTTTTTAAAATTTACTGGGCCTGGTTGTAAACTGACAATTCGGGCGACCTGATATGGGCAAAGAATTGTGGAATTTAATTGTTAAAGTGCAATCTTCATAGGAGTCGTTTCCGGGTCAAAAACCTGATCCTTATGCCGTGCTAAGATGGAGCAAATAGTCCATCTTCAGGATCTTCTAATATTCCTACGCAATATGAAGTCAGAGAACTTTGGTGGTATATTCAAGCACGGAAATTTTGAACATATTTTGTTGTTGTTGTTGGAAGATGTCAGTATTAAGTCAACTGATGGTGAAAATGTAAATCATAAACTTTGACATCTTTTGACTCCAGCAATCTTCATAATGTATACAAATTGCTAATTTTTCAAGGTAAAAAATGTCTTTTTTATAATTGTTCATATTTTCAGGGCAGATGAATATATAGCAAGAGGAGTTCGTCAAAATTACAAGGGGCAGTTGGGTTCCACACCAAGTCAATTTTCGCAAACGATGGAACCAGAATACGTCACGTTTAACAAGGATGAAAGCCTAGCCTACGTTTGTCTTCAGGTAGGATCAAATATACTAAAAATGTTATACTTTAAGTTCTAGTTCTAAAAAATGTTTTTGTTATTCACAGCAGAATTCCATAACCCTTACCGTACTCTTTTACTCATTTGACAGGAAGCGAATGCAATGGCTGTAGTGAACCTAGACACAGATACCATTGATGAAATCTTTCCCCTCGGGGTCAAGTCTTGGAAGGATTTGGTTCTGGATGGCAGTGACAAAGATGGCGGTAAGTTGGATACTTAAGCTGGTTTCCGATATCTTGTATCTTTCAAAACTCGGTAGACGGAGCTACAGTGAAGCGCCGAGACTTGAGGTACCAGCATAGGATAGAGTGCCTACTATTGCATGTCCGATATTATACAGTCGGAAAAGTACCAAATATCCAGTTGACCTGCGCAATTACCATTTTATCCCGTTGTGCGCAATTTACGTTGTGCCGTCACCTGCACACAACTTCGCATTGCAGTTGAATGCGCACATTGGGTATTTTTTCAGTCTGAATTTATGTGGGATACGCGATTCTCAGGGCTGTTTGCACAAGGAAGAATAATTATCCAGATTAGTTTGCTAACTGTGTGTATCAGAGTATTTATTATTTATGACTTTTTGAAAAGTTATTTTTTGTTTTATTCTTTATAGGAATAAATCTGAATACAAGCTACGATATCTTCAGTTTTTACCAACCAGACAGCATTAAATTCTTTGATTTTCTGGGTGATGGGTACATAATCACCGGTAATGAAGGCGAAACAAGTGAATATGATGGTTACAGTCCCAAGCGAGAATACACCGATGCTAAGAGGGGCAGAAAGATGCTGCAAGGTAAAGATCCAATTATGGTGATGCTCTGATGCAATGAGGTAATCTCAGATGTGCAAATCCAAATGAATGTGCATCTCCGTAAGCGATTGTGCAGTATATTGTGACTATAGGCCTACGGGCGTCATGTAAGGAGGTGTCACTTGAATTTAATGCATTTGCACTATTGGGATTAGCCTGGCTTACAGCCGAATGTTATAAATATAAATAAAATGAATACTAGGGATTTTTAGTGTGCTATGCCTACCTGATTTGTAATAGTCTTGGCCTCTGCACACTTTAGGTGTTCATTGCCCGAAGTAAGCTCCATTCCACACCAAGCATCATTTCTGGTTCTGCGGCAACCTCTAAACCACGATCAGACCATACGCACCATCGCTGCTCGGATCAGCTCTCTGAGTTTCGTACGGGTCTCCACAAGACTATTCCTTGTCCAAGGGAATTTCAAGCACACTCAACTTTTGGCACCAGCGGGGTTCGAACTCGAGAACTTCCGCACCACAGGCTAGCGCCTTACCGTTTTAGCTATTTTGACTGCTCCAGATCTGCTGCACAAAACTCTTCGTACATACGTACATATAAATCGGCCTGTAGAGATCTGGATTCAGTACTGGATCTTGAATCTGATACTGTAACTCTAACAGATTGTACTGTTGAATTTCTCTAGATGTCTGTGTCTACACGTGAAAGACTTAAACAACATATAATTCTTTCATATGACCAAAAATGAACGGTTTTATGCAGGACTAATTGCTGACCTTATCGATTCTCCGGTCTACTCCCTAATTTACGCTTTTGTCATTTTTAAGTGATGTGTATTTCCGATGCAAATTAAAAATACCAATTACTGAAGAACGACCCAAAATTATCTTGATTTAAATGGGTAGACATTAAGCTCTTAGGAAGGAAATATATTTCTGTTGTCTTTGAAGAATACGATCAAAATATTAATACTCTGATTTTAAAGTTCATAGTTCATATCTGGTTACTCCTCGCTCTTTGATACCCGAAGGATCTGATCTGATAGAAGATTTGGTTGAAATGTTTGTTTTAAAGAGGCATTAGCATTTGAGTGACGCATATTTGAAGACACTCTGATTTTATTTATTTGCATTGCATGTAAACAGTTTAAAAATAAGGAAGCAAATAGAAAAGTGAGAAAACATTCTAATATCCAAGTAGAAGTTTTCGTTTCTTGAGAACCAAGCTTTTGGAGGCTGACCAGCATCAATTAACATGTTTAATGACACTGATTAATGAAACCAACTTGTATTTTCCCTTTTCAGATGTACAGATCTCTCCAAACCTTCATTCAGATCTTCGAGAAGCGTTATCAGATGACACTAAACTGGGTAAGTATAGCTAGTAAAACTGTTATAGAAAAGAAAGAAAAATCACTGTGTTATAAGTTTCGTTTGGACATTCACATGAAAAGCACGACTCCCGGGGTGGGGGTTCTCACATTATGTTGATATACTGGCATGTGCCACGGTTTGGAGTATAATTTCACCAATTTAGGTATAACAATAGGTGGTTTTAGACCAAATGCCTCCAAACTGAAAAAAAAAATGTTTTTCGGTGAAATTGCCAATAAACACCCAATTTGATCTAAATTGGTGTTTTTGCTGCAAAGTGGTATCGTAATGGGTTGCAAAATCATACTTTTTAGGTATAGAGAGAATGGTCGTAATTGCGCGAAGTCTGCGTTGCACATTCACGTCCACTTGAAATACCCCCCCCCCTCCCCAGAGCGAGAGTGGCATTGTTTTCCTCAAACAATTTCCCTTACGTTCTTCTCAATTGTAAAGAAAATATAATCAGAAATAAACTTTTCGAAATTGAAAACATATATTGAATATTTATAGATATTTATTAAAATATAGAGAATAAAAAAAACCGCAAAGTATAATAATCCTTAAGACTGAGATTATGAAATATTTGTCTATGAACAGGTCGCCTAGAATTTAGCGTGATTGATGGTCTTAGTGCTTCAAGTCCGACGCAAGTAGAGCGGCTTCATTTCTTTGGTGGTCGTGGGATTTCTATTTTCAAAGCAGATGACATGTCTCAAGTCTGGGATAGCGGAGATATGATTGAAAAGTTACATGCAGACTTATATCCTGAAGTATTCAACGCTAATTCCAAGCCAGATAACCCTGCTATGGATACACCAGCAGATCTCATGGATAAGAGATCAGATAACCATGTAAGTATAGTCAACAAAAAGTAAAAGTTTTGTTCTCTCCCTCATAAATTTCTGATATTTATCAGCTTGCTGTATTTGAATTATAAAATATAAATATACTCGACTTTGGAATACTTACGGAAACCCTAGTGCATGTATAATATTTATACATACAAATCAGATTTTTAAAAATCCGAGTCACTTCAAAGATTTGTTCAACCTCTTTAACAGCCAGTATCTTCATGGACATTAAATACCTCTACTTTTAAAGAATAAACTCACATGTCTATTTTACCATGCAGGGTCCTGAATGTGAAGCACTTGCCATTGGAGAGTTTGGCAACAGTCGTTTGGTGTTTGTTGGTATGGGAAGAACATCTACGATTGCAATATTCCGACTTGAAGCTACGTTTGATGGACCACCTCATACACCAGTCTTGGAATTTGAATCTTTATACCGAGCTGGGGCAACCAATGCAACATTTAATTTTCTCTTAGAAAATGAAAATATTGGTAACTTGGATCCAGAAGACATAAGGTAGAATGTAGTAAAACAGCTTTTATATTTGTATATGTTTAAATACCTAAATGAACATTGGTGCCAACGATATACACACATCTGTGATGGTGTTGGTTAAACTCTGCATGTAATCTAATCTACTGCTTTGTTTATCAAATAAAATTAAAGAAATGTTTGCCACACTCTAACTCAAAACTCTAAATTCAAACCAATACCTAAATTAGAATTAATAAAGATCTTCATAAACATGATAAATGTACATAAAAAATGTAAGTTTATAGACTCTATCTATGAAGATAGTATGTTCTATCTTGGATGCATTTTCAAGTCGAGTGATGTTTCTTTCATTTATCGCTGATTATGATGGACACGACGGCCGAGATGGACGTGATGGTTGATACTTGGGGGAATTAACTACAAAAGTGGTAAGGGGACGTGTAGCCACCATGGTCTCCTTTTCACGCCTTTTTAATGCTTCCAGTGTATCCCCAATTATAATTGCAATCTTTAATTTACAAACTTTAAAAAAAAGAAAAAAGTTTTTTAGTTACCCGTTTCGATCAAAATTTCGGGAATTTGTGTCTCAAATTAACCCAAAACAATATGCTGTAAGGTAACTTCAGCACTGCTCTAGACATCTAGACGCCCTGTTTATTAAAATATCAGTTCCAAAGACCCTCGTTTTAGAACATAGGGCCGCAGACTCTTACCAAATTTAATAATGCGATTGTCCACGTGGTCCAAGACAACGGAAGAGTCTGTATTATGTTATTTGTACCGAGACAAGATTGTCTTGTTGGTTTGTTTTTTTTACTTTAGCTTTTCTCCCCGAATATGTTTTCACTAAAAGTAGCCAAGTATTTACAGGAAGACCTAAACCCGTCTTGAAAATATTCCAAGATACAACGTGCCGCAAACGATCCTTCCTGTAGAACATGAGCATTGTCAATGGCGGATTTAGAGAGGATGGGCACAGCTGGCGTGCGCAACCTCTTATTTTGGCAGCACAAAAACAAACACAACTTTTTAATGATTTTATTCCTTGAAAATAAATAATTCTGTCAATAACGGCGGCAAATGTAAGATTTTTAGGTATATTTGAACAGTAACTCTGCACCTATCAACACCTTATTTTTTCAGAGCAACATTTGTCTTTGAGTGGGCGCCGAAGCGCTATCAAAATGGCACCCCCTCTTTTGAAAATTCCTGGGTCCGCCCTGGATTGTTAACTTATTTAACCCAAAGAACGATGGACAACATTCATGAAAAGAACAAAACGCTTAGCTTATCTTAGCTTAATGTATAATATTAATATAATAATATTAATCCGTCCAAAATGAGGCAGGTACTTGCCAAGATCATAGATAGAGTCTTGCCAGTTTTTTAACATCTATGAAGTATTTAGTGAGTACATAATCTGTGAGACTGTTCAACAGTGTAGATCTCATTCTCATAGCAATATTGCCTTTTTATTTCAGATTCATCCCGGCTTCCAAAAGTTCAACAGGCAATCCTCTGCTTCTAGTTACAGGAACAACTAGTGGCAATTTGGTCATGTATGAAGTCATTGATGAGGGATATCAACAGCCATCAGGTTGGTCTAAAATATTCGCGATAAAAATGAAAATAGATCTTTTCTTTTTTTTTTCTTTTTGCTATTTTTTTTAATTAATTTAATTGCAATTATTGATCTGCAATGCACATAGTACTATACTCTTTAAACCTTGAAGTATGCAACACGCAATCAGACTCTGTTACGAGATCCATAGCATAGTCCATGTATTCTAGAACATTGTTAACTTGTGGTTTTTATATTGTGAAAGAGACTAACAATGATTGATTAAGACCAAATCACTTCGTATTAAAATGTCTATGTTTCTATGCACAAGTATCAACCACCTAGCTGAGACAAAACAAAGTGAGAGTAGACTTGATTACAATCTTTTAAAGATGATATGTTGTAGTAAAAAATAAGTTGCCAACATTTTAAGAGAGTCTACAAATTACTTATCAACTTTTTTGTTGATAAAAAAATTGAGATAATAATAAAACCATGACCGCAAAAACGATCGTTGTTAACAGTAACAGATTTTTACTTCCCCATATGGTCATATTGGTTTATGTGCGTTAATTGGCTGCTTGTTGCAAACATCCAATTTTACAGAGTAAACGTTTTTACTTTGTTGGGCAGTGCATAGTAGCATTTTGGCAGCACTGACGCATCGCAGTCGGCAGACTTGAATGATTATAATCTATCGCATCTGGTACAACAGAACGACAATTAAATTGTCATGACATTGCGAATAAAGTCAATTGCTCATAAGAAAGCTAGCTATTATTGTGTTACCCAGGTGTTACCATTGAATTAATAGCCGAAAACATTATCAGATCAAATTTTCTATTGGACACATTTACCTTAATTCTAATATTGTCTCCATTTTGTTTTCCACAGGGGCTAGCGAAATGTACATGAGTCTCCTTACATTGCTTCTTACGTCAATCAGCGGAATATTTGTAGCAATGAAACAGTATTAGAAAAACGAACACTTTATGGAAATGTACCCCAAACACAATGCATGATGCTACCATCTTCAATAATACGGTATTAGCAACAATTTACCTTTAAACCAGATTAATTTGAAGTTTCTCATCTTTATAACTCGTTTACCCACGTTTTTAAAATGTAGGGCCTGGTATGAGAACACAATACGAGTTGCGTTCGCGCCATGGAGTTTGCGCTGTAACACCTCTTTTTGAAAGACTAAACCCTTGAAACCCTATATCTGGGTCTTGGCTAGAAGTTTGGGGCTCTTACCACGAGGGTTTTTAAATACAGTATTTTGATAAATAATAAATATTTATTGAAAATGATGAATTAGAAATAAATTGCGCGGAGCAAATTTTATGAATGTACGTGTAATTGTAATCATCTGTGTTTTTAAAAAAAATATTTGTATTGGGAATCCCCGGGGAACTCCACTCACATCCAAAGTGGTACTCATGCTTGTCACAACACCTCAAAATTTGACTCGAAGGTCCGTATGTACAAAACTGGACTTAAGTCAGTCCTGGACTAAGTGAAATTCAGTGTCTTAAAAAATAACACATTTTTGAATCTGAGATAATTTATGCCTTTACGGAATTTCTTAATAATTTGATAATTATTCTGTTTTGGAGCATTGGTATATTTTTCTAGAGGATCAAAAAATGGGTTTGAAAAAACTTTTTTTTTTCGATCTAAAACAAACAAATGAATCATAAAAAGAAAGAACCAGTATAAATCTTTGACTAAAAAATGAACTATCACTTTATTTTTCCAAAAGTGTGTTGTTTTCTAAAATGTCATATTTCCATTACTTTAGTCCAGTTTTGTGTATACGGACCTATATGGCGTAATAAGTGACAGCAAATTGCACCCCTAAATGGCCTAAGATGATGTAAATCGCACCGTAAATGTAACAATGGCGTTAGACTGTGATAACATTTTTCTTACAAATTAGGTTTTAAAAAGGATAAAACTTAAGGGTTTGTTCTTTTACATGAAGTTTATACTTATTTTCCCTTTGTTTTATGCAAAATGTGCACATCACTATAATATTCATCTGAACAACATTAAGTGACAAGTGACCCTGATTGGTAAAAATCACCCTCTCCTGCCGGTTTTTATGATGAGGAATTAGGACTCCTGCTACATCAGCTTGAATGTCCTTTTCGTCCTTTTAATCAAGAAATGAATTTAGAGTGTGGCAAATTAGAATTGAGTCATAAACTCGTACGCGTGATTTTTTATTTTTAGGTTTAGGATAAATATAGGTCATGTCACCGAGTAAAAGTGCAAATTAAAGCTAATTAATTTATAAATAATATTTCCGTCGATAAGCTACAACTCATGAACTAGCACTCATTACGACCGCGGGTAAAAGTAACCTGTATACTGTATTCGAAATTGGACATTAGCAAAATTCTCGGACATAACACGGACTGGATCAACGAGTTCATAACCACAAAATCCACCTGATTACAGAATGGTTTCTCTTTTTTGTGTTCTGTTGTGTTCTACACCTCCATGACGTAGCAGGCAAATGTTGCCGGTGATTCATGGGTAGAATTTTTCCATTTTGTAGAAAGATTTTCGGTCGATTTAAACACTATACCAATAAAAACGAAAATGTATTGAAATAAAAATCAAATTAAAAAAAAAAAAAATAGGGGACGGGGGCGAGTTGGCCCGTATGTTTCTGCTTACGTGAACTACAGATTAATATGTCACTGGTAATTGTTGGTCACACATGAAACATCAAATTTACCATAAAATGTACAGGTCCGAGCTCATCTCTCTTTGCACTGAGTTATCGGTGAAACGAGTTTTTAAATTAACAAATTAGATACATAGTAAGTTTTTAAGCTTTAACACTTATTAGTGGTCAAGAGGGTCCATACCAAAACATCTGGTTTTGCATTATGTCAGGCTTCCGTGTAATTGTTTTGAAATGTATTTGTACTTACTTACATTCTGCAAATATGAGTCAAAT
>JXSR01S028606.1:15400-25991 GCA_000969725.1 Ophiothrix spiculata
CCAACGATGCTCCGTCATTTGCTCTTGATGATTTCTTGCGTGAATACAACTTCGCAGTTGCAGAAATCATTACCAAGTATAATATCCAGTATCGAATGGACAGAAATATGAGTGGGGTAATCGGCTTGGATGAAAATCAAAAGTTTGCCGAACTTCGACTTTCTCATTTCAAATGGCAAGCATTTGATGTCAAACGACAAGTAGCTCCAAATGCACCTAACATAGGAGATGTCCGACTTACCATTCAATCACGCCGTATTCTAAGCATGGATGACGTCAAAAAAATCCAAGATTATGAAAAGTTTACCGATCCCGATATAGCCATAATCGAAGGCACAAGGAACACTCTACGTGTAACACCCGACTTCCAAAACAAGATTGGATGTGTGCGATTTAAACGCATCATAAAGTATCGGGCTCAAAGCAACCAACTCCGAAGTCAGTTTATGAGTGACGTTGAGGTAAGAGTAACCGAAGTAGATGAACACACACGACCCGACGGCAATGGAGGTTTCGAACATGTCAGCAGAAATCGTAGGGAGATAACGGTCATCCCAAAACTTCCTGATTTTGAGCATGATGATGAAACATGTGCAGCATTTGCTCGGGAGTTTATTGATTTCTGCTTGGAAATAGGAGAGGTGATCAGATTGTAACAGAAGAGTTATTCTGATTTGCCGTGGAATCCATGGATCCAACATGAATGCTTCATAGTGTTTTTGTCACAAAACGGGTAATTTGCTTCATCGAGAATTTCAGTCTGTATTTGGTCTGTTTCGTCATTCATACATTATCTGTTGTGTACCACCCGAATAAGATGACGTCAATGGCGAATGATCATCGTAATACGCTGTGGAAGTAGTGACGTCATTTATTATAATTAGCCCAACACGTGCGATCTGGTTCCAAACAAATGATAATGTCCAGAGTTGTTCCACTGATCACACGTATTAACACAATAGGCGTACGTTCATACAAAAATCAGACCATCTTTTCACTCGCTTTTTGTACACAATCTGAAAAAAATAATGACCTTCTGGTCTATTATATGACTCTTTCTATAACACATTACCGTAATCTTAGCTTATTTTTGCTTCATTTAGATTGAGGTGTAATAAAACTAAAATAGTAATTATTCCCCATAGAATTAACGTGTGATAAAAATGTCCACCACGTTTGTTTGGAACCAGATCGCACGTACTTCCACAGCGTATATCTATATGAGGTAAATCAATGAAATCGAGACCACTGGATCAAACAGGTTCAGCTCGTTATAATGAAAGTTCTTTACTCCGTCGAATTATTTTCTGCATATAATATGTTGACAGAAGGATGGACCATACGGAGGACATATAGTTCATTCATTTTTTTCTTCAATTCATTCAATATTATTTCCACAATTAATACATAGTACATAAAAAATATCAAAATCAAACAAAAGGTAAAATACAGCAAAAACAGTAATGGGGGATTATACGACGAATAAGGCCCGTAAGATGTATTACCCCTAAATAAAAGGGGAAAATATGTTAAACAAAACAAACCGACAACCATAATAGACGAGATAGAGACATGTGCTCAAGAAAAAAGGGATTGACGAAACAAAGTTGATGCTTTATAAAGATATAAAGACAAATTGACTTATTCATAATCTGAAATGATTTTTTGTTTCAACCCTGGAGAAAATCGAGTACAATTCTAGTACAAGATTCGAATGTGCACATTTGGAACATCATTCGAGTACAATTCTAATACTTAAAGTGTACTCGAATGATGTTCCAAATGTGCACATTCCGATCTTGTACTAGAATTGTACTCGATTTCTACCAGGGAATTCACAGCAGAAATTTTGAACGATTTTGAGTAGATGGATGAGTAAGATAAAGGCCTGTAGTTCGAACAGAATGATCAGAAAAAAATGATTTGTAAATGCTGGTGATAGCCCGTTGAAGGTGTTTTTGTACATAAATGATCCCAATTCAAGAGTGTATATGTCAGAAACTTTTAACTTTTTGAATTGGGCAAAATTCGGACTAGTATGACTACGATAATGGCTATGAGAAATAATGTTTTCATGGCCCATTTCTGTAGTTTAACGAGCTTGTCTAAGTATGTTTTACACATAATATTATTGTATATAGTTTAAATAAAGCAAGACAAGAGTGTATGTATGCAGACCTCAGATGCGTTTAGGTATGAAGTGTTTAGTTGGTTCATGACACAAACATTCCTCGATATTGTTTTAGACACACAATCAATGCGGTGCTTCCATATTATACATTCACCATGTGTTTTCAGTCGTTCAAAATCAGTATTATCTAAGATAACATTGATTTTGAGTTCACTGTTTGATACCATATGTGGAGTACCTAAACTCATGTAATGTGTTTAAACTAGCATTAACAGAAAATTTGCTAGCTTTGAACCAGTTGCTAATTGATTTACAAGATTTCTTTGTTCTTCAATTTTTAGGTGAGAATAGAGAATAGTGTTGTCATCAGTAAAAACTATAAGTTCAAGTACATTTGATGTATTGATAATGTCATTTATATAATTATTATAAAATAAACAGTAATGGACCCAAAATTGAGCCCTGAGGAACACCACATAAAATGTATTTTTTCTTCTGATACAATGGAGTTAAATGAAACATATTGTTTCCTGTTGTTAAACGAATGCTTTAAAATAAATAAAAATTGCAGATGCTGTGGTTATAAGTCACAACAATATATATGTGCACTGGCTATAATCCACTCATAATTTATTTTTTTTGTGTTTTTAGACTAAAATTAATCAAAATGATAAACGTGTTTGTCTAGCTAGTGGGAGACTTCAATAAATTCGAACTGAATGATGACGTTCATGAACAAACAAACGAGTTTATTAACATCATTTTATCGCATCTACTTACTAAGTGTAAGGGGTGACTTAATATGTATAGTGCACTGTTAAAAATATTTCTGTAAATTAATGGAATTTTGTGGCAGCAAATTTTCCAGAATATTTATTTTTTCCCGTCAAACTTACATTTCATTTCTATGATAAGATGTTTGTGTAATATTACAGCCGTTTTTGTATTATTTATGGAAATTCAAAGTTAGAATTACAGAAAATGTGTGAATATCTAAAGAAAAAATAATACAGAGGAAAACAGAAAGTCTGCAAATTTGTTGCCTTAAATTTAAGAAATTTCCGTAAAATCGTCAACAAGTAATTCGAGCTTATTTAATGAGTACATAATGTGAGTTATTTAGAGAATAAAAGATAAGATTTCTTGTTTTGCCTGTCATCTATCGTCTCATAATGGATGGGCGTACATTATTTTGAGTAATGGGTGCCCCCGCAGGGGGTGCCCATTACGAAAAAATAATGTACGCCCATCCATTATGAGACGATAGATGACAGGCAAAACAAGAAATCGCCGTCTTTTATTTTCATTCTTAGTCACAAATTTGAGTCATTTATAAACCTAAAACGATGTAAATTATTTCCAAAAACTTTAAACATTAACATTGGAAAAACGTACACCCCTATTCAAACATAAAATATACCAAACCCAGTAAAGCTGTTCGCGCCGGAGGTGTGCGTATACCTGCATCGCGCCGTGATTTTGAACGCGCGGCTCCATTGCGTTTCACGCTGAACGCAATGTCATCTATCATCTCATAATGGATGGCCAAAATTCCATATTAGGAAGTAAAAACGCACTCAGTGACTAAGAATGGTAAATAAAAACACTTTAATCACGTTTCGAGTGAAGTTTGCATTTTACATTGAAATAATTGTCAGATTTCTGTTTTAAGGCTACAAAAGACGAGATTACATAAACTTCTTCGTAGAAAAGGTCGTGTAGAGTTTGATGAGAGTGATCAAGAAAGGTAAAATTTCGGATGAGATAAACTTGGTGATCTACAGTGTGTGTTGATAGATGATGCTAAAGCCATGGTGGCTGATAGAATATCAGTGCCTGAGAGGTATACTGATTTTTGTTGATAATTATTGAAAATATATTGTTCAGTATAATATTATGGTGGTTTTGTAGATAACCTATGAATTGATATTACTGTTATAGCCAACTCATGTTGAGCGAAGGCACGAATTAGTTAAACGGTAAGGCATCTAATCGATCGCCTCAAAACCATGGGCGGAGATTTCTCATGAGCCCCTGCTCCGAGTAGCTTTGAGGGTGACAACCCTGATAGCGAAATTCATCAAAAGTTCATTTACGTTATATTGAAATAACACCAAAGAACACATATATTTGATTAATAAATGAAAACTAACACCGGAAAAAGTATTATTACATAATGAAAAAATGACACCACGGACGTTATATACTGCATTTAACACCACAGATCAACAGTATTATGAGTATAAAATTAAAAAAATAAGTCTTAAGGAACTAAAATATGAAACGGCTGAGCAATCGTGCAATTAGGTAGGACCGCACATCAACATACTTGGATCTTTTCAAGCTAGTATAGTACCCGGGACCTCATGATCCATACCTGTCAAGTCTCCCGATGATTCATAGCTATTTATAGGCGGGAGTCTCCCGATTTTAGACAGTCCTCCCGATCGGGTAGCCATATCTTCCTATATCTCCCGCTTTAAAAAAAAATCTCCAGATATCTCCCGCATTGAAAAAAACCCCCAGAAGTGTGTTTCTGCTAAGACCGTATGGCGCGCCATTGCCGCAGGAGCGGTGAAAATTGGCGCAAAGAGTTTCTGAAAATGTGTGAGAAAGATATTTTTCTAGCTTCTTTGAGCCAATATTCAGCCACAGCTCATGATTTTGGCGCAAGCACCTCTAAACTTTGTCAAACTTGCTCGAATTGGCGCAAGCTCAAAAACCTTAGCGGAAACACTGCAAGTCTCCCACATACTGAAGAATTTGAAAATGTTGACAGCCCCTGGACAAAATCGAGTACAAAAATAGTACAACATTCCTTAAGTGCACATTTGGAACACAATTATAGTACAGTTTTAGTACAAATATAGTACAAATTTGTGTACTATAAATGTACTTAAATTGTACTTAAATGATGTTCCAAATATGCACCTTAGGAATGTAGTACTATTTTTGTACTCGATTTTGTCCAGGGAGGTATGCTCATCATAAATGCGTTGATTAAAATTTCATGGAAAGAGAAAATGGATTTACTTTCAATGATCAATTTGTTATTGGTCACCATCGATTGGCTGATATCAATCACCATAGTGCGACAACAGACGAGGAATGACCTTTATTTGTGAATGTGTGCCACGATAGGACAAGGTCTATTTATTAAGTGACATCATCATAGCAAATTGAAGAAAATATTTTGGAATTGAATTTATAAAATATAAATGCATACAAATTTCTGGAAATGCTTTCACAACACTAAAATAGCATTTCCATGTCAATATCTTAATCATATTGTCACATTTCGCAATGTGAGTGCAAGAAAGTCGTATCTGCAATGGCTGCCTTAAGTTATCTTTATTTAACACCTAGTCATTACAATATGAAAAATCCCTCAAAATGTCTCTGCCACTGACCCAAGACTGGACATTTTACAGTGTGCAATCCAAATTAATGACATATGGCAGCTATTGCATATACGACTTTCTTGCACTCACATGACGATTTGACCTTGTAGTAGACTTGTTTAGACATTGTTACATAATTGTTATAGTACATAGTTGCTATACATAAACAGCCATTACAAGAACATCCCAACTCCATGAGCTCCTCTCTGCAACTATATGCTAGGAAAATTATCTAACAATGTCTAACAAAGTCAACTACAAGGTCAAATGTGACACTATGATTGGGATAAAGACATGGAAATGCTTTCTAGTGATTTGAAAGCATTTTCAGAGATTTATATGCATTTATATTTTACATAAACATATTCAAGTTATTGGAGTTGGGATGTTCTTATTCTGGCGTATTCAATTGGTCCTGGTATCTCCCAGGAGGCCCTATTATTATTGACTGTATTACAGTATGTGGTTTAAGGAGCTTGATCAATTCCAATCCTTATTTCCATACAAATACAAAATAACATTAATAAAGCACAAAAGTAACAAACATAATAGAATGGAGGAGTACGCTGGAAGGCCAAAAGGGTCTGTAAAATAACCTAGTCTTTGAAACATTTGTAGAAACTCAAATTACGCTACTAACTTCACAAAAACAAACGACATGGCAAAATCAATTCTATGAAAAAAAAATAAACCCTTTCAATTTTTTTTTTCGTTTTTGAGCCTGTCCTTGCCATGTCGTTTGTTTTTGTGAAGTTAGTAGCGTAATTTGAGTTTCTACAAATGTTATCAAATGAAAGATCACATGTACTTTTGGATAAGGGAATGTTTGAGTGTTGATGATTTGTAATTCCATTTTCAAGTCACTGTTAAATGCTTTCTTATCACTGTTAGAAAAAAATTGAACAACGTTGTATCAATAGATCATCGTTCAACCTTGTTTAAAAATTAAACAACTTGTTCAGAAAATAAACAACCTGTTTAAAGATTTAACATCAGTTGTTGAGTGTTTAAACAATATTGTGAACAATATTTTTTAAACAAGGTTGAACGATGATCTATTGATACAGTGGTTGTTTAAAAAACTTTACTTTAAACAACATTTTTAAAATTAAAACAACACATTTAAACAACTTTTTTTTAAACAGCAACATTTTTAAACAGTGTTTTAACAGTGTACGGGATACATGGAAATATTGGATTCACACAAACCAATGGATTACTTTCGCCTGTTTGTTAAACCTGGCTAGCAACGTTTTTTCTTTAAATTTTGATACCTTTATGCTTTTTACATTGGGCACGACTGTGTCTCTAACTAACCAATGAAGATCGGTTCCATTCATAGGTTCCTTATCCATATAACCCTAGCTGTCACCTTTGTAAATGACAGTTTAAAATATTTTCAGTAGCTTGAATAAATATCGCCTCATTCCTTCTTTCAATCTTTGCATACGGTCGCTAGTATCTCAAAATATTGACATTAGACAGTTTTAAGTACACACCAATTGAGAAAGCTCATTTCAATATCATTAACTTGCAAGAGTCCACTTGCTGATACTATGATATGATGTGCTTTGTGGCTACTTTTGTGTCAGCATTTTTCAGATATCGTATAAAATTTAACTCATGGAGACCTTGTTAATTAACATGTGTTTAATAATTGAATTGAGCCAAAACCAAAAATTTGTATGCCAATCATTAATGAATGATTATGATGAGAAAGCGACCAATGACCACGCTCGATATTGTTTACTATCACCATGGTAGGGATAGACAAGTAAACATCTGCTACAATAGATTTGCCCTCTCCACTACGCAACCGTGAGCTATTGGGCGTCACCTGGGGTAGGGGCCGCTCTCATATACCGGCGGGTGACTCACTTTTTAAGCTTAGGTGCATACCATCCTATATGCCTTTATGTACAGAGTCATTTTTGGTCCATAAAATCTCCTGAGGAGTTATTTTCACAGTATCAGCAATCATGGTCCTTATTATTATTTTTTTTTGTTCATGCACGGTGAATTGAGCCCGGAATTGAGATGAAATTACTTAAACTCATTAACCGTACCGATATATCATTATCATCGAGATATCAATATCTTACCATAAAAATGGATGAGAGTTTAAATATGAAATTGATCTTGATCTTTTTAGTCCGGATAGAAATTATTTTTGCTAAAGACCAAATTAGAGTCTACTTCTAATGATCCCCCTTTTAATGGCATCCTGCACCATATCTTCGTATCTTTTCAAATTTGAGTGTCCCCTTTCCCCGAGTATTCCAAGTACTCTCATTCTAGAGGCGGTAACCACCTTGAAAATACACACAGACATAAACCGGCTACTTGTTGATCTTAGAGCACTAGATATTTTTTCTGAAGAAAAAAACCCCCTTAAACTTCATAATCATGGGTGACTGGAAAAATGGTCTTTGCGGATGCTTTAACAATATTGGTCTTTGTGCCATCACATATTTTGTGCCGTGTTACACGGCTGGAAAAGTAGCAGAACATAATGGTGAAAGTTGTATGATGTATGGTTGCCTATCGATGCTGGGATGCGTGGGTCTCTGGTCGATGACGAAGATTAGAGGAATGACAAGAGAAAAGAAAGGAGTTGAAGTGAGTATATTCTTTAATTTCAAATTTTGTTCATCAAATATTTTGCTCAACTTTGACTCGAAGAAAGGAGAACAAGATCCGAACTTTAACCAACTGAGAACTCTGTCAAAGCTTTAATATTCTAAGATGAAACCATTTGCTTGGATAATAGTGCACCATTAGAAACTATTTCCATGCAAGTCGCCTGTTGCATAACCACCTTACAACCAAATGAATGTTTATAATGTTTAAGAATCTCTGATGCTTAAAATTCATAAAATTCATAATGGCCTAATTTGATAGAAGCATCATTATGTAACTAAGCAAGCGAGACTGTTACTATAAGAAACTAACATTGAATATAAGTGCCTATAAATGCCACACACGAAAAGAAACCTATATTGAGGCAGTTATCTGCATAGAGTCTTCTTATAATAAATTGTTTTGAGCAGGTTTTGAGTTTAAACGAAATTGCGTAAAGCGAGAATAAATTAACTAAAAAGGCACGGGTTCGGCATAATAAACTGGTATGGCGGTCAAACTTATTAGAAAGATCTGCATCATCGTTAGCTGACGGGGATTAATGTCAAATTATTAAGTAACAACATTTCAAATGAAATTTATGGAATTCAATATCCGATTTAGCCTTCAACAACTTTTCATGCCATTTACTTTAAATTATAAAGGATATCCTTCCAACTTTCGTATAATGTATCTATCGCCCGGGGTATGTCGAATGCAAAATTGTTCTCAAAGTCACATTTCAGGGAATTAACAACTTGCTTTTTATAAAACCCTCCACATTCTATCCAGTTTCGATAATTGTTTGATCAAACTAAGTCCCAATTTTACAGCAAATCTAAATCCAATGCATGATCATGATGATAGCTTAACACTTTAGAAAACAACATTAACAGATAGCTTCTTTACTACATCAACTTCTATATTGTAAGCGCTATCCTTACGGTTTTCTTAGAGCTATATTTTATGACATCATATTGTATTTTTCTCCTGATTAATATACAATGAAATTGTGAAAGAAAAAATATTAATAGCTTTTCTGGAGGTCAGTCATATTTGATATTTATTGATTCCGTCCTTAACAACGCTCGATGTAGTAGTATTTTCATGCTTGTTCGGCACCTAATAATTGCGCACTTGTTGCATTGGGCTATTCCAGTTAAAATCCATATACCCCCTATGGAAGACATTACCTTAATCTCCCACACAGGGAGTGTGAATTTTCAATGGAGTCACCAATTTAGATTACCCCATTTGAAATTCACACTCCCTGTGTAGGAGGTTAAGGTGATATCTTCCATAGGGGGGGGGGGGGGGGGACTTCAACTGGAATAGCCCAATTTGTGCGCTGAGAGAAACTCAGTCAATCAATTGAGTCAATAACGTAAAACATTAGTTAAGTATCAACTGGTCGTGACTTCAAATTTTAGTATTTAACGATTTTCTTAGGTAAAATGTACGAGCGAAAATAACAAATGATCTATTTTAAACTATTTTCTTCTGTCATCGATATATGGGCATATAATTAATATTGTAATATATCGATGTTTAATTTAGGGTGTTTTTTTCACAAGTAAAACCATTTTATGTAGAACAATATAAATATGTGCACCTTAAAAGACGCATATTATTTCTAGAACAAAATTTGGACGTTTGTGTTACCAAACTATTTGTTACAAAAACGACGCACATTATTATTTATAGAACAAATTTTGGACGCTTGTGTTCCCATACTATTTTTTACGTTCAAGGTGTCTAGAAGGCAACACTTATGAAAATAGTGTGAACATCTTCGACGTTAACATGAAGTCATTTTGTTAACGTCACGAAGATGTCACCGGGTAATCGCAAATTTTGTCACACTGTGATCATTAGCTCTATAGTTACATGTTACTATATTCGAAAGTAGGTACATGTTTGTCGAAGGAACCAATGGTCAAATCAAAGGATGTTGATTTCTGACATTTTCATGTTGACATTAAATTGGTGCATGCATGCCATGAAGATTCGGTTTAAACATTTATGTTCTGTCTTTTTTATCTTTCAGGGTACTTACACTAGCGATTTGCTGATGATCTGGTTCTGTACTTTGTGTGCACTTGTACAGGAAGCACAGGTAAATATATTAGATTAATCGATTACCTATCGATGATCGGTAATCGAACATATTTTATTATGGAAAACACGTGACAGTAAATTATATTTTCAAAAATCCAATATAGTAATATTGCAGATCCTTTGATTATTGGATTCTGATGCATTGTGGGAATGAAAAGGGCTCACATTTCAACAAATGTTGAGCCCTTTTCATTCCCGCAATGCATCAGAATCTAATAATCATAGGATTATCTGCAATAGTATAGACTATGTACGGCTCTTTGTCAGTGGCGTGCCCAGGATTTTTTGAGTGGGGGGGCACAACCATCAGTTTCCCCCGAAT
>JXSR01S028611.1:2082-14804 GCA_000969725.1 Ophiothrix spiculata
CTCTTGAAATTGTGTAATGCTGGTATTATAACATATACATTTGTGAATTTAGATTTACATTTATTTCGCATTGAATTAAAATGTCTGTGTTTAGAGAAAATATTGTATTCTTTAAGGGGTTTTCTCAGAGATGCAAATTCACCATTGATTTTGTTAAAAATTTAGTAGGCCTATTTGGCAGGTTTATTTGTGCTAATAACGAATCTAAAATAAAAAATATAGGTCACCATGTTCCTTTTTGAGATACTGGCATTTCAAAAAGTACATATTTCCCCCCCAAAAAAAAGTATAGGGAAAGCTCCAAAAAGTCGATCCTTATATGCTTGTAAAATTGTAAATGCTCCATTGATTTTTTTAATGTTTACATATGTTAAGCACTCTTTGCGCTCTTCAGAATACTGAAATAAAAAAATAGGGTCATCGCGTTAGTTTTCAAGAACAATTACTAAAACTGGCATTTTTATAATAAAATTTGATTACTTTGATGGCACATCTGCGTCTACATAATTTTCTGTGTATATATTACGCAGGGATGCGGCGCGTGATTAACCAAACGCGTTAGTAAAGCATGTGATCAATGTTCATTGAAATTGCCGCACGCAAAACGGATGCAACCATTTTTTTTGATTTTTTACTATTTATGAAAAAATCGTTATTCCGCAGTCGTAAGCAACTGCATCTCTGAGAAAACCCCTTCTCAAAAGAAATTGTTTAAAAGATGAAATCCGTCTTTACACTATTGAGTGATCAGCCTTTTTATCCAGGGAATCAGTTGAATTCCTCTTCTTAGTAACACAATCTTGATCTTGTATTACTGCTGATTCAAATAATGATTTGTACAACAATATACAAGAAAGTGATATACTAGTATATGACAGGAAAATCCTTATTCAATTTCTCTGATATGGTAATGTCATATAGTTGTAAATGTTAACATATTTCAACATCTCACTTTAGCTTAGTAATATGGCTATATGCAAAGCAAGCCATATTTGATTTCATGTTCAAAAGCATTACATAACAATGCTCTATTTTGATGCTAGTTTACACATTTTCATAAATCATCTGAATATTTTTGAGGATTGAAAATGTTAATAAATATATTTTTTTGTTCAAAGTAAACTTTTTAAAACTTGTGTTTGCGCAGTCTATCACAACCTGATTATAGTGATAATGAATTATGATTATTTTGTGACAAACATTAAAACTCAGTGTGTGGTAAAAATTAAACCTCTATGAAAAAGCGAGCTCTATGAATGAGGTTATTTGCTTATTATTTCCAACAAAATAATTTGAATTATGTTACAATGACAACAAGACCATGAAACATAAACAGTTTAAAACAAAGCCATGATCATTTATTACACAAACAAATTGATCCAGGATGGGGCCAACAAAAAATATATTGTTTGGTTGTCCTCCACAACTTTTTTGAGCAAGTGTGGGCGGGCGGATTTTTTATCAAATGTAAGTCAAAGTTGCAAATAAGTCTACTGTACCGACAAATCTCTTTTTACAAGGTTAAAAACAGTATTAAAATGAAAACAACTTCAAATATTTTCAAAAAATCAAAATTCTCAAAGAAAAAAAAAAACTTTTTTTGAAATCAAAAAATTAGGCGCAGTATACTTGTGTACAGTAACATTTTTTTCCAGTTTCGAAAAATAGGGGCGGTTGATCAAGGGCAACCAAACAAGTTTTTTTTTTTGGTCTGGTTAGTGAAGTTATAACCCTCGGTCTGGAAAATAGAAAGGGGATTTACCGATTCAGTTTGTCATATAAATGATAACTGTGTCATTATTGTCCTCTTTTGTCTGTTGTTGCCTGTAGTCTCTTGGCTGAAATATCAAATTAGCCTAGATTGAATGACATAATATAAACATTAGTTTTGCCAAGTAAAGTATACTAGAGAAAGTCATGGAATTCTTGTTTCAAGTCATAGAAAGTCATAGGAACTTTGTTGCTCAGAAAGTGTACGAACCCTATGATTACAATGTACACTGCCGCTCTAAAGTATTTCCGCACAAAACCTTTATTCAGTCATATCTCAAAAGGTGTTTATCTGATTTTCATCATTTTTTGACAAAGTCTATATTATATAATTATCGAAGTAACTATTCCAGAATTGCATTCATTGCATTTGAAAATATGTCATGTAATGCATATTTCTAACTTTCGTCTGAACATAAATAACTGAGTTTATATACATTTCTGCACATTTTTTTTAAAACTTACAACCAGAAAATATTCTATCCGGGTACAAGGTAATAATGAGGTTATCAAAAATTGATTAGTTACAGTAATGAGATTTGTTTTTGTGGTGTATTTGTATGTAGTCCATGAACTGATCATATGGTCTGTTAGGGATGTCAGGTGTTATTAGTATCACTGACTTTTGAGGTATTATATTTTTATTAGGTGACCATTAAAAACTTTTATCACAGAGCCAGTATAAACTGTGAACTACTTTGTTGTTAATTCTCTACCTCATAAATCTAAATGTGATCGCTCTAAGCCTAAACTATTGATATATTTTAATGGCATTACTAATTATCTTAACTAACTGTCAGTTTTGATTGTGTAACTATAATTTTGCACCAACCACTACAAAAAAATGAATGTGGTTTTCATTCTTCACATTTACAGTGAACTACATACATGTATTATGAAGAAGAAAATTATTGAGAAGAAAATGTGGTCGCTCATGGAGCAGAGTTATTGTACGTCTCCGGATTTGTTTGCAAACAGACCCGATTGCTTAGCAGGTCGCGTGAATCTTCAATGGGTGCATAAACTGGGTGCTCGTTATATTTTATTTCACTCGCAAACCGTGTCCGCATGTTCAGCAGCGTCTAGATTGCTATTTGTTCTGAGCTAGATATACCAATTTTCCTGCATTTCCATTTCAAAAAGTCTCGAGGTGTAGTACGTGCGGCCATAATGCCAGAGCTACAATAATATAACTCAACCTCCATGAGTGACAATCCAAGATGGCTGCCATCCCATAGGATTTTCACTGCGGTCAAATGAAAATGGTGGCAAGCACTGCTTCTCTTAATAATTTCAGTGGTTTGAACCTTCATTTCATCTTGTTACTGGTTCCCAAGTCTCAATTTTAACCATATAACTGGTCATTATTGCATTTTCTGAAAATCTGATACTTTGATAGTGAAACAGTTGACAGTTACTAATTGCTCTTTTATATTTTTGTTTTCCCCCTTCTTTTTGCAGGAAATAGACTTTCTTGTCAATGACCAATTATCGTATACATTAGACCAAATATCAGATGACCTCAATGGTTTGTATTTTCACTTATAGTGATTTTATATTTATAGTTAAAGGTATAATTCAACTCATCAACTTTTGGATAAGGATTCACTTGTGAAGCTGATTTCTTGGCTGGTCACTTTATAAAACTTTGACCGAATGTATCAGGATCTTAGGTTGATTTTAAATTAACAAAATGCTCAATTTTTGTTTCACACATTATCACCAAAATTAATGAATTTTTTACAGTAGCATTCTGGCAAGCAGACATATCCCTGTACTAGTTGGTATTTCGAAAATAAATTTATATAATAATTTAATACAAATATTTAAGAAGCATTCAACTCTTAATTTTATGATATTTTTATATTTTGCTGTACTGAGACGTTTTACCATACACTTAGTGGACTTCAAAACTAAATAATTGATTCCAAACATCTCTTTGATGTGAATATGGGCTTTACTTTATTAGCAGGCCCCTAGATCTTTGTGTATATTCAAGGTACTAATACTAGTAGCTCTTTCAGTTTCAGTTGCTAGTTGGCTCATTGGTCATTGAAACCTAGGTATAGTAATTAATTACTTGTTTATTCAATAAAAACAATCAAACCAAATGGTGAACTTAATATCAAATTATGAATTGATGCCACAGACATTGAATATATAATCGTTTTGCTATACTGATAAAGTTATTTGCCACAGAGGATAAAAGATTGCAACTTAAAATTGCTTACAGTGGTATCTGCATTTGCTTAACTTAATATTTTTGAATGGGCATTCAATTCAAAGATATAAAATATGGAGTCTACGTTACATCGTTGTCGATAAAATATAAAAGAAGATAGAAACTAGTTGGTTTGTTTCACAATGTTTTAATAGAAAATACGGTGCTGACGTTTCGGACGAAAGTCCTTCATCGGAGTGAATAAATTTGTGGGACAATGTGTGTGAGAAAAAGGGGGATCAGCAGTTCTCTGATCTCCCTTTTCATGACTTTTCTTGTTTAATTTCATTTTTGGTATTTCTATCTTCAAAGGACAATGTCTGTGACTACGCTGCGCCCGATCTCGCGTTTCGCTTGCCGCATCTTTCAATTCAATTCAATTCAATTCAAAGGACTACCCACCTCTTTTGACTCTTGCAGATGTGGTGCATTTTTGTACATGGCTATAGGCTTCGGGTGCATATTAATGTGAACAGCGTAACATAATTCCTGCATCAAAGGGTTGGTGCCTCAAATTTTGCTACCATTGTAACTTGCAACACACATGCAAATTGTATCATGAGCGTGGGAAATCTGATATATGCTCTTAATGCTAATGCTTTTAGAATTACTATTTCCTCTTTTTTCATTACTTATAACTTTGGTATATTGTGTTTGTCTTGGATGAGACGTAGGAAATAATCTGTGGCAGCGGCTGCAGAGTTTGTCTCTTACACACATGGTCACAATTCATACCCATCATTCATATGTGTGGGAAATTGTTTTACAAGACAAGACCAACAGGATAAGCAAGATCAATACATATCAGATTATGCCACATATCCAATGATTTCTAGCTGCTCTTTCGTCAAAAACAAGTAATAATGCCGCGAATATTAAAAGTCACACTCAATTTTCCCACTCATTACATATTTGTTTTAATTTTTGTTTTGACTACAGATATAGGAACATTAGTAGGGGTACCAGTACGAGATCAACTCCAGACCACTGTAGGACCTGCCATAGATTCCCTCTATCCGTTAGACACTGGTAAGAATTGGTTGTATGTTTAGCAAATACCATAAATGTCATTGTATACAGTGGAATTATGTTAATACAGATTTTTGATAATTTTGCATGTATTATCGGGAGTTCATAATTACCCAACTCATTTAACATGTAAAAGTGATTCTTTGGACGTCAAAATGATCTCGTTTTATTGGGTTTTGTATTATCAGAGCTTGTATTAACAAGTTGCCCCTGTAAATCTATCATTCCATAATGACCACACCCATTGTTTATATATGTCGCACTTAATGATTGTAAATTGCCAATTGTTAAGTAATGCAGGACAATTTGTTGTTTAAAGTTAATGCTCACATGCTTTTAATATTATATCGTAATGATTTGTGTTTCAGTTTGGCATGCAAATAATACAGGGCTTTCTAACTACAAGTTCTTGAACAATCAAACATTCGTTCGGTGTCGGGCAGTAGTAAACCCACTGTCTCCCCGCACCTTGGGTAGATATTTTGCACCCTTACCCTCATCAGCAGTAAATGTTTGTATAATGTTGCATGCTATGATAAGCCTGTTATGAAATATGCCAGTGACAGTGCCCCTTGTATTATACAGTATTTTTAACAATTGAGTTTCTCCGTTCGCTTTTTTTTTTTGGAACGACGCTTGTTGCTACGTTGATTTGAGTGAAAGTCGCACATATTGACAGCGTGTGATTGGTCTAATTCTAGTACTTGTGAAGCGCAGACGATTGAGCGCGTTACGCTCGAGTTAAACGTTTATGTATGCAGGGAAACTTAATAAAAAAAAAAAATACTGGGGATTTATAGTGCGCTATGCCTCCCAGATTTGTAGTACCACTCGGCCTCTGCACACTTTACAGGTGTTCGCTGACCACTGTGGCCCAAGTAAGCTCCATTCCACACCAAGCATCATTTCAGGTTCTGCGACAACCTCTAGGGGCGCTGAACCTTGATCAGCCCACATACGTACCATCGCTGCCCGGATCAGCTTCCCAAGTTTCGTACGGGTTTCCACGAGACAATTAGCAGTTAGTTCCTTGTCCAAGGGAATTTCAAGCACACTCAATTTTGTTTGGCACCGGCGGGGGTTCGAACTCGGGACCTTCTGCACCGCAAGCGAGCGCCTTACCGATTGAGCTAACTTGACTGATATAATAAACTGCTTGTCCAAAGTTAGTGAAACTCACTATGATATTCAACCACCATGGAACTAAAAAAAAAACCCACAGAAACTTAATGTGAATAAGGATCTAATAATCAATTAAGGAAACCATTCTTGGAGATGAGCTACTGCAGTATTAGATTACAAGAAAGTACCAATAATAACATTTGAAGTTGCATGATCTGATGATTTTTTTTTGCCTAATAATAATTTGGCTAAATATTTTTCAAAACCAAATTCTCATAGTTGTGTTGGTTGCTTTTTCCTTTAGCAACATTAAATGACCATCTCACAACCAAACCCCCATAAACACCACTACCCCACAAAAAAAAATAATAATTCTGACACCAGCTTAAATTTCAATTCAAACTCAGTTATTCATTATCGTTCATTGATATTATGAAAATATTCATGATTCTACCCATATGGTTTTGTAACAAAACAGTGGTGTGAAAACATTAATATTCAGTGTACAGATACAGTGAATTCGTCATAGTGATTTCCACGTCCCCTGCTTCCATGCTGCAGGGCGTTTGAACTGACGAAATACCTTCTTCTGACGGAATGTATTGTGTAGCTGAATACCGATGCATAGATTATGACACTAGGGAAATGAATAATGACATTAACTTTTCCTTTTTAAAAATGTGTATGAATCAGCATGATTTAATTTAAAAGTCATCAGATTTATAAGAACCCTGAAGGGGATTTTTTTCACCTGAGTTATGTTCAAGAAAACAGGTAACGGGTGAATACTTTCAAAATTTGCTTCAATCAATTAACTCCAGTCAACTACTCTTCAATTTCAAGAAATTTTGTCTGTAAGTTGACAAATTATTTTTCTATAAACCGGCACATTTAACCTCTTGAATACTTCTTGTCCTCTTCCAGAATGTGATTATAACTAAACATTTCTTCCTCCTTCAGGGGCATTTGCCATGAAAATGGTACAAGTGGTTTATGTAAATGGGATATGAGGATAGTTTTCCCTGAAGTAGAACCCTCATACATTTCAATGCTTTTAGTGTAGGTACAAGCAATTTAGCCAGAAATAGCTTTAAAAATGTTATAGTAGATGGCATTTTGTTCGCAAGATAGCCTTTGCTTGCAGTTGACCCCGGGGTCATTCCACTCAAATATAATGTTACAGGTATAGCGTGACCAAGAAAAAGGTGAATTAGGGTTGTTTTTGAGGACTGAAGGGTGAAGCGGGTGTTTAGGTATCAAAAACAGCAATTTTGGGCCAATTTTCAAGAAATATGGTACTTTTCAAACCCTAGTGTGAAAACCCTGATTTAGGGTGTGAATAGGGGAAAAGGGTATATTTTGGCTTCAGAACCTTCATCTTTTAAGGGGTGTTTTGAAAAACTATGGTCTTGCTAACATTATACTTGAGTTCCCCCCCCCCCCTCCCCAGGAGTTGACTCAATACATTGACTTGCCCTATAAAACAAGCCGCCCCGATGCCTATTCATAACTAGGTTTTCTTTCCTCAAAGGACTGTTAGAAGTATCAAGGATTTAGCTGTATCAATATCAAATGACTATGAACGCTTCAAGAAAGCAATGAAATTGAAAGATAAAACAAACCGAAAATATATTGACACAAGAGATGATACGATAATCTATCCCCATCTCATCATTTTGGAACATTTCCATTGCTGTTTTAATAGAAAGAATTCTTCAATTCATTTCAGCAGCTAGACAATTGGCCATTTATCATCAGTGAGGATAAATTCATCTAATTTGAAATGCCATTAAGCTAGACAAACAGTTATTTGAAGCTAGTAGGCAGAATGTTTTCAGTACAAACATCAGCTGAATTTCAAATGTCACGTTAAAAGAAATAGTTAATCTATACTATTATGCAAGGCTGGTCATTTACAGCATCTAAAAGCTAGACAGATTGTGAATAACAAATACAGAATGATAAAATTAAATCTTGGATAATTATTGCTAGATGCCCTGTTTTCTATGAAAATAAACTTACAAAAAGATGATTAGTGAAAAGAGCTTTACTAACCATGTATCCAGTCATCTACTCGTCAATTTTAAGAAATTTTGTCTGTAAGTTGACAAACCATTTTTCTATAAACTTGCACATTTAACCTCCTTAATATTTCCTGTCCTCTGAAAAATGTTCCAGAATGTGATTATAACTAAACATTTATTCCTCCTTAAGGGCATTTGCCATGAAAATGGTACAAGTAGTTTATGTAAATGGGATGCGAGGATAGTTTTCCCTTGAGTAGAACTTGTATAAATTTCGATGCTTTTAGTATAGGTTTAAAATGTTATAGTTGATGGCATTTGTTCTCAAAATAGCTTGGGCTTGCAGTTGACTCAATACATTGACTTGCCCTATAAAACAAGCCGCCCCGATGCCTATTCATAACTAGGGTTTCTTTCCTCAGAGGACTGTTAGAAGTATCAAGGATTTAGCTGTATCAATATCAACATGACTATGAACGCTTCAAGAAAGCAATGAAATTGAAAGATAAAACAAACCGAAAATATATTGACACAAGAGATGATACGATAATCTATCCCCTCTGATCATTTTGGAACATTTCCATTGCTGTGTTAATAGAAAGAATTCTACAATTCATTTCAGCAGCTAGACAATTGGCCATTTATCATCAGTGAGGATAAATTCATCTAATTTGAAATGCCATTAAGCTAGACAAACAGTTATTTGAAGCTAGTAGGCAGAATGTTTTCAGTACAAACATCAACTGAATTTCAGATGTCACGTTAAAAGAAATAGATAATCTATGCTATTATGCAACGTTGGTCATTTACACCATCTAAAAGCTAGACAGATAGTGAATTACAAAATACAGAATGATGAAATTAAATCTTGGATAATTATTGCTAGATGCCCTGTTTTCTATGAAAATAAAATTTTAAAAAGATGGTTAGTGAAAAGAGCTTACAAATGTATGTTATAAGGCTCGAAAAAATATAGAAGTGTTTGAGGGGAGATTCAACAGAAGACAATTAAGTGAGTCATGATCATGTGACAAGTTCTTGGAAATATTTGTACGTGTGACGGTGAACAAGAGAAAAGGTATTGGCTGAGTATGATCAATTGAATATTATGTATTCTAGATGTGATTGCTTGTCAGAGATGTAACAGTGGCAGTGTTCGACACATAAACCTTGTTTTAGAATATCATTTGGAGAAAAAAAGTTAAGGTCTGAATTCAAAATATTGTGCATTTGAGAAAGGTGACTAATTACAGTTACTGTACAAATGCGACCACCATTAGTATTGATTGAAATCTGTATAATTACCAAATTTTTTTTTATTGTACCATTTTGTCTGTTGAAACATTGAAATCAAATCTGTCAGCAGTGATGCCAATTTTTTCCCTTACCAGCTAATATGTGTTCAAATTTAAATTGTTTCCTTTTTATTTTGTTTTGTAAACGCTAGGTCCTAATAGCTAAATATAAACTGCATGGTTTTTGTGTTAAGTGAAGTCCATAATTATTACTTTGTGAATTCTCATTACACTAATAGATTATGCCATTAAGCATGCTTTCATTGGCCATTTGAACCATATGATAAACAAGAAGGTATTTTAGTATAAAATAAAAAGAGAAAGGAACAAGCTTTATATCACATCAATTGTAGATTACGACATTATTATTAAGTTAATAGCTCTATTTATCTTCAAAATGAGTAAATGTTGGCTAAAATCAGGCATGAGATTGTTCAGCTTTTCTCTGATTTCAGAGTTTTTGATGTTAGAAATTTGCTAATTTTGAAGTTTTTGATGTTAGAAATTCCACCATTTTCTTTATTTTCAGCTTGTTTTGAGGTGTTTTTAACAATAATACATACTATTCCATATTTTTCAAGAGTTTTTCATGAAAGTACACTCTCATGCCTGTAAAATTATGATTGACCCATATCAAGAAACATTGATTACTTGAGTTGATTCTTCGTTGGTTAAGTGGATGTTTTATAAATGAAAAAAAAAGGCTTGAGAAAGAAATATGCTTCTGAAAATATACCTACTTAGCTATTTGTGCAATGCTTCATTTGGGTCTAAGCCTGATTAAATTGGACTAGGTGAAAGAAGATTGTATTTGTTTGGTATTTATTCAGCATAATTATGTGGTACAAAAAATTACAAACAGAGAGATAAATATTCAAGCCCACAATTGACATACAAAAGCAAATAAGTGGAATGAGCATCAAAACCATCATAATGCTAGGGGGCCCAGATATTAGTCTGGCTACTCCTACAAAATTTATTTTCAATGTGGTCCAGTGTAAACCAAGTAAGAGCAAAAGTATGAACAAACCAAGGGAAATACATTTAAACAAAAGCAGCAAGATTTCAGTTTTTAAATTGCAAAAATCACATATTTTGTCCTTCAAATTTTCTCTTCCTATCTTTATATGTCAGATGGTAGTCAAAATCTCTGACCGTGTATCTGTATGCAACCAAGGGCTGAATATTCCTTAGCAAAAGATAGTTACAGTATATTTGTATGTTACTGCTACAATTGAAGAATATCGCATAAACATAGCACTCTCAAAACAGACTCTGAATAAATAGACAATAAGAAACAGGAAGTAAGCTCAAAAGTACAAATCATTGAGCGACAATTGATCAATTCAGAACTAGTGAATAATAAGCGGATGTTTGTTAAACCACATATACCGTACGTAGCTTGCATATCCGTCTAAATTGTTGGTATTAAACCATTGAGTATGTAGGAAGTTGTAAGTGATTTATGCAGGAAGATATGCAAAGAGATTGTGAGGAGCGTTTCAAAAAGAGATATATTTGTTATCATAGTATCATGCTAATTTACATAAGTTTTGAAAGATTCAAGTTGCATTTTAAGTATTTACTTTTAGCTAGATTTCTATTTTGTTTGCTGTACTAGAAATACTGCTAAGTCGATCAAGTTTTACAAAGTAAAGCTGAATTCATACTCGACGCAAACGCACGACGCACCGAGCATGTGCAATCAACGATTTGAGGAGTTCCGATCAATCGATATCAAAACGCAACACCACTTGCGGCAACGCAAATCGAGTTGAGAAAAGCTGAACTTTCCATTGCGTTTTCATGTCATCGGCTGACGCAGTCCGTTTGCGTTTTGAGTGTGAATTCATTTGCGGTGCCGTTTGCCGTGAAAATTATTGGAAACGCAACGCATTGCGTTTCGAGTATGAATTCAGCTTAATATAGAATTGATTAAAATAAATAGCATCATTTTTTGTAGAAGAGATACAAATGATTCAGGATCTCTCCCTTTTGTTACAAAAAAAAATTATGAGTCCAAACTTTCCTTTTGACAAATTTTGATTTTATGGTATTTGGCGTCTAGTTATAAAGATTGTGTTATGTGTTGCTTAGCTTATAGGTTTTTGTGATATTTAACCTGTATATAGAAAACTATGTCTGATTTAGATAAGATTTATTGAAATTGCTCTGATACTTTGTCATTAGTTTTTAACAGGATTTTCTCTGTCAGCAGCGTGAAAGGGACATATTCAAATTAAAAAAAAAAAAACCTTGTGAAATATGCAGAATTATGGAGATGTAAAAAACTATATACAGTCTGTAAATCTTGGTTTCCTTGAGAGAAGCAGGGATGATGCTGTAAGTTGTGTGCCCTCTTAGATAGTTTTATCTTATGCAGACCAAAAGTAAACAGAATAGAATTAAATTTAGAAACTATTATACTTAAAGCAAGCACTTATCTAATTCTATTGCCAGCGAGACAACACTGTTTTCTCAACAAATATGTCATGAATATGTGAATTATGAAGAGTGTCCCAAACGGTTTGGAAATATGAAAAGCTACAAATTACAATTCAAGAAATTTCAGGTTCTGTCAGACTTGCATGTGACCCAACACGGAATAATTAGGATTGTGATTATAAAATATTTAGGGTTACTAATGAGCCATTCTTAAATTGCAAAAATCATATTTTGTCCTTCACATTTTCTCTTCCTATCTTATATGTCAGATAGTAGTCAAAATCTCTATGTATGCAACCAAGGGCTGATTATTCCTTAGCAAATCTTTTGCTAGTTACAGTATATTTGCATGTCGCTGCTACAAGTTAAAAATATTGCATAAACATAGCACTCTCAAAACAGACTTTGAATTAATAGATAATAAGAAGCAGGAAGTAAGCTCAAAAGTACAAATCATTGAGCGACAATTGATCAATTCAGATCTAGTGAATGATAAGCTGATGTTTGTTAAACCACAGATACCGTACGTAACTTGCATATCCGTCTCAATTGTTGGGATTAAACCATTGAGTGTGTAGGAAGTTGTAAGTGATTTATGCAGGAACTTATGCAATTGTGAGGAGCATTTCAAAAAGAGATATATTTTGTTATTATAGTATGCTATTTACATAAGTTTTGAAAGATTCAAGGTGCATTTGGTTGATTTAAGTATGTACTTTTTGCTAGATTTCTATTTTGTTTACTTTACTAGAAATACTGATTGATCAAGTTTTACATAATAATATAGAATTGATTAAAATAAATAGCATCATTTTT
>JXSR01S028611.1:26874-41318 GCA_000969725.1 Ophiothrix spiculata
GAGAAAATTTTTGTTAAAAATGTTTCTTAACTTTCAACAAGATTATGCCCTTGGACTAACACAATTGAAAAAAAAATTAAAGAGAAACATAAAAACATAAGACAATCCCCCCCCCCCCCAAAAAAAAGGGAGGAAAATGGTTTCAATGAGTTTAAAAAATATAATTGTTTTCATAAATTATGTCTATACTTTTAAAACTGGAGAGAAAATTTTTGTTAAAAATGTTTCTTAACTTTTAGAAAGTTGTAGAATAGGCCCGATGTATCCCCTGTATGTCGTAAGAGGCGACTAAAAGGGGACCAATGTTGTTGAAAACAATGTTGGTTGTATATATAGTTTTAAAGTGACTTTTAATGCATATATCAATTTCTACTGTTGAACGAAGTGGCCGAAGATAATATTGAAAGTTCTGATATGGATTTCATTGTTGTTGGAATGACTAATGCTGATGAAACATTCTTGTCGACTGTTTGGACTGTGCACATATCTGTAGAGACATTTGTTGAGAGAAGGAATATTATTGTATCTATTGTTGAAAGAACTAGAGATAAAGGAACAGACGCTGGAGTGTCGAAGCTAATATTGAATGTACAGTTGTTGATGGCATCATTGTGGGATCAACTAATACTGATTAAGATGTTTGAGGTATTCTTATCGGCTGTATCTGTAGAGACTAATTGATTAATATTGATGAAGATGTTTGAAACAATCTTATCGACTGTATAGACTTTGTACATATCTGTAGTGACTGTTATTTAAAGAATAATTATTGAAAATTCTACTGTTCAAAGAACTCACGATAAAGGAACAGACATCGGAAGGACTTTAATACAAGTGAAGATGTTAATAATAATTTTTGTATTATTGTATTGGAATTTTATGAAAAAAACCTGTTTTAACACTAAATAACATAGAAGTGTTGATGTGACGTAAAACCATAATGAAAGTTAAAGTTTTAACTAGATTTGGGATTTTTGACTACTTTATCAAGGAGTCCACAAGTCCACAATTTTAAAATCATTTTGCAGCATAAAACATAAACATAATTTACCAATAATATTATTTCATAACAGTCCTGATGAACTCATTTTTCAAAAATTCAACTATTTCAGTATTTAAAACCCAGAAATATAATTGTTGGCCAATTTGGGTTGTTTTGTTCCCAGGGGTTTTGCTTTTGTTTGTTCACATTGGCCCGTATTCACAAAAGGGAAATAACTTTATTCCAGGAATAACTTATTTCTTTCAATTGGTTACATTGTTTGGCATTCAGAATAAGGTTATTCCACTGACTTAATTTTTCCAGGCTTTATAAAATCTGACTGTAGACTATCTCTACTCCAAGAACCCAAGAATGACTAACCCGGAAATTAAGTTATTCCCGGAATAACTTTTCTGAATACAGGCCATAATATTTTCTCACAATGCTGTTTTCACCAAGAAATGTCTTTTTATCTTTTACAGATATCATTGAAACCTTGAATAAACTTAAAACAGAAATTCCAAATCTTTTGAATGGAACCACTGCTCAGTTAGATGTGGTAAGTGACATTGGGTTCTGTGTATACATTTGTTCATTAATTAGCTCATCTACAATTGTGTAACAATCAAAAATTGATTGATGTGACTTATCTTAGAATCAAAAATTGTGTCTTGTTATGTCGAAATGGGGCATTTGTCTAACTGCATATATTTTGAAAGCAACCAGTGATTAATTCTAAAAGATGGTGATAAAATACTACAACTCTGTCATTGTTTGCAATTCAGTCTCGAAGTGTTACGTGTAATCAAGATTATCACCCTAACAACTGGTTCACACTTTCTAGTTTTGAACCATGATCGAAATGATCACCATACAAAAGTATAGCACACACCATTGTCAGGGGATGTGCGTGAACCAGTTACTGGGGAAGTTACATAATCACTACAATACTGAATAAGTATAGCTAGATACTTGTTTTAAAGTAGCAATTAATGGCTTTAAAGGATGGGGCATGCTGAACTTATTATTGTTCCAGGACAGTTTTGTCAATAGCAAACTACTTGAGATAGCATACCATTTCTTAGAAACTGCTGCAACAGATGAAATGAAAAAATCAAAATTGATATCATCTTCAAAGTCCCCCCTTTCGGGGTGAGCCATCACAAATATGAAAGGTGGCTACTGAATCCTCAAATGGAATGGAATTCTCACAAATCCAGAGACAAGTGCAGGTAGTACGGTGCCTCAATTTGGTTTGACGAGTCAGAAGTAGTAATTGCAATTTACTTTGAGTGGCATTGTAAAAAAAAATCAAATCAGTGCACTGTGTGCTGTGAAGTTGAGATTGAGATTGACCATATTCATTTGCCCTCTATTGACCATATTCATTCGCCCTCTATGCCATCTATGTCATGGTGCATTTTTCCTGTTATTTCTTACTTATAATTTTATACAGATTTTCAGATAATGGATAGAGAAAACTGAACCAAAATTATTTAAGTTGTAATCAGGATATATTCTGATCTGAAAAAAATGACATTTGTTATATTTCCTTGTTTTCCATGACCTGAGTTAATATCCTGAAACACAATTATTCACATTTATGATGAGTTTTTATGATGAAATTTGTTATTTCCTTTTTTCATTTTACCCATTTCTCATTCTTAACTGTCGGATATATGTTTTTTTGTTTTTTCATTCTGTCATTTGATCTTTTCGTAACTTTTTTTTAAATGTCTGCTATTTTTGTTTTCAGCTTGATGACCAAGTAACACCAATCAAATCAAACATTGGAGATTATGGGGAAATGGTACAAAGTTATGACACATACAGGTCAGTATTAAAAATACAGTGCCCAATGTCAACAATCATGCTACACAAAAATAGAATCCCGTAATTGTTGAGTAAACTGGACTTAACTCCTATTCTTAACCAATGGAAAGGTGGTTACCACCCCAACGGATGATTCACAGAAAAATACAAAAGAGTATATATACGACCTAAGGCGTTTTTTAATTTCATCATTTGCGGTCATTTTAATGAAAAAAAATAGTGCGTAACACATTCAGGGGGGTCAGGGTGTCCTATTTAAGTCAGACGGTAAGGGTGTGGTTGGTATACGGAAACATGATGAAAGACTTATAATCAGATTTATTTTACACTTGATTATTTGCCAATCAATTAATCTGTAGGATAATTTAGATATATTTACATTGGAGATACCAGCTGCGCCGCCAGTTTTATTCTGGCATGGAGACAAAATTGGGGGTATTCCAGTTTTTGCAGATGATGCATCGCATCTTGTCGTAGGCCCCTATGTATGCGCGAATGTTGAAAACAGGCACACAGACTTTGCGTGCAGGTTGGTGTATCTTTCGCGTTAAGTATTAATTGCGTGGTTTGCCTCTACGTGCAACCAATTCTCGGCACTCGGAGTTGAGTTTCGTAGGAACCGAGTGGACTCGAATACCCCCAATTTAAGCTCGGCTGACGCCGCCATTACATGGGCCGATATTCAAAGTATGGCATCTCCCTTGTAAATCTATGATAACTTTCCTAAAATGTAAAGTGCATTTTAGACCATTGTATGATGCATTGTACATAATCAAAGGGTCTTACATCTATGTGAAATCCAGTTAAAAATCCTACATAGCTGTGATGCTTTGGAATGAAATCAGACCCACGTTTTTGTCAACCCAATAAGTAATCATATCAAATCAGGTGCATTGTAGTAGCAATACAATGTCAAGTGTAGTTTGAAATTAAAATAGCATGACACCGGCCTGACTTAATATCCTTACTCATTTTCATTTTTTCATTTAGAGTATCTGCCGTATATGGCCTGTATGCAGTATTTCTCCTTACTGTTGTACTGAATATACTCGGCCTGATGTGTGGTTGGTGTGGGTATGATAAGGATGCTACGCCAACTCTACGTGGTGGAGTCTCTAACTGCGGTGGTCTCACACTTATGTCGTAAGTAAATGTAGTTTCTTAATTTCGCTTTAACCCGTAATTGTTTATATAGACAAAAAATTTAACCGTTAATTATAACGTGGAATCCTGCTTGTAAAAACACCTCCAAACGAGGACACACAACCATATACAAGACTGCAATTGAGGACACACAAGGAAGTGAGGACTGTCCTCTGTTAGCAGATAGGTCCAAAAGTTAAGAAACTGCATTTGAGCTAGTTCCCCCAAAAGAGCCCCATTGCATGTTCTAGGGGGTCCATGGTTGCCGGTAATTTGATGTTCTTTGTCAGCAGTTAAATAGAACTGAACACACACACACACAATGTCCTCGGTTGTATGTATAGGAAGGTACGTCTTCGTTTGGAGGTGATTTCACATAGGGTTGTACCAAGCTGTGTATCTTATTAAAGTGGTTTAAATATGGACTTTGCTGTAAGTCCTACATTTGTAATCCTTTTTCGCAATATCAATTACTGATGCATAACCTTCATGTGTGTTTTTGTACAGGGCTGTGGGGATATCCATGATATTTGCCACCTTCTATATGTTCTTCACTATGCTGACATTCATTATTGGTGGACCAATAGATCGTCTCGTGTGTGATCCAGTAGTATCAGGACAAGTCTTCAATAAGGTCAGTCACTCAAATATTGCATGCTTGGAAAAATGCATGGATCAAAGCACGTATAAGCAAACTTTTACACTGGTAATTTTTCCTTCAGGTCAGTTGATGGTTGTGATAGAAAAATGTTGCCAGAGAGACTAATGCTATGCTTTCATACTAATGTCGCTTTGCAGCTTTGTCGCTGCACTACGCCAAATATGGGCATAAATTTGTCGCTTCCGGTTGCCGCAGCGGCAAAGCTACAATGTCGCTGATGTAATCGATATCAGCAAAATTTTGCCGCACGACATCGCTTTGCAAGTTGAATTCAATTCAACTTTCAAAGCGACAAAGCAGCAAAGAGACAAAGCTGCAAAGCTACAAAAGTGTGAAACGAAGCAGACGACCGGAGCTACAAAGCGACAAAGCTGCAAAGGGACATTAGTATGAAAGCAGCATAAGTAGGAATGAAAGGTAATGATGTATGCTGATGGATGTAAAATTTACTCCATTTGGGTGCCTTCACCCACACGCGTAGCATTTTTGGAAGCATCCGTGACTCTTATATGCTGCTGTGTATCGTATTTTATTGAATCGTGTTGACTGAAAATGTATTTTTGTATATGATGAGATGAATCAAATCAATTAAATGGAATGAAAATTAATTGAGTGAAACCCAAATGAAAGCTGAAATAAACTTTTGACCATTTTTGATGTATCCCCATAATTTTATAGTTCTGTTTCATGATTCCCCTTCTTCAAAAAAATACATAGTAATGTCAGATACACAGGAAGTATGCAAGTATTCTGATTTCCTTTTGTATCATGCTGTCACACAAGTCTGGAGTAAAAAGATTACAAGGAATTTCATTTACATAATCTTTTTAACTCAGTTGAAATGGTTTCCTTTTTTACTTTGACAGACAATCGACAAGAAAGATGCTATCATAGACGGTTACTACTTAGGCAATTTACTGTTCCAAAATTCCAGCATTCCACTCACAGTTACAGGCATATTAGAGTAAGTTTAATCAAGTACAGGTTTTAATCTACATTTGCTATTTTATTAAGTCATAATTAAGAATTTAAAAAGTGAACTGTTGTAATCAATTAATTGGTTGGTTTTGATTGTCCCGGATGCCTTTGGAAATTAAATGTCATCTCGGTTTTGCTACAGTCATGTAGAGGCTTTTATTTTAAATCAGCACTTTCACCCACCCATTATTTTTAAACAATTGACACTTTGTGTCTACTACCCAGCTTCCGGCAAACTCGCATAAATTTCTCTGTCATAAATTCGATTAGATGCCTTCTCAAAGGTATCGAATCCAATCATATTCTCATCATCCAGGGCTCAACTGGAAGTAGTATATTTTTTGATGCCAAATGAAAGCCCATATTTTTCTTATTATGAATCTAAAATTTCACCTCCAAATTCTTTATAGTTTAGGAAATATTGTACAAAATGTTAAATTAATTGGTATTCCTATTTTCCATTTCTTTTGTATTTACAAAACAGCCTCATCCCACGGGTTACATACTTTCTTTTGCCTCTCAAGAGAAAACAAGACACAAGCTAAGATTGAAAACTTGCAGAATGCATTTCAGAGGTCAAGGTCAATCAGTTAAAAGTGAATTATACACATCCTAAAATAGGAACCTACACCTTTAAGCATATGCCCATGACCATTTTGGGCCAAGTCTAGACTTCGTGACCATTTTGGGCCAAGTTTAGACTTATTCATGACATCGTGGTGCATTTGGACTTTCCTATATTAGGAAAAGATCACTTGCATTGATAGCACAGACAGGATAATGATCCAGCATTAACCTTGTAGATAGAGCTGTGTTGATTGTTTAGCATTGTTGTAAATTTATACATTTTTAGTTACTCTCTAAGTTTGTCAACTTAACATTATAAATGAAGTATTCCTCAATGGTGAAATCTAAGCTGTTTTCATGTGTGAAAGCAATATTATATTTGTTAATTTCATTTAAGAAAGATGCAAACTTTTCAATACAAACAAGTAATAATGATTCATGCTGTAATTTTGTTTACTTGAAAAAAAATATGAACAATCAAATATATATCTCTGTTGAAGTCTTATCATGGACTTGGTTAATTTCTTGCAGTGGATGTGAAAAGAACGACGGTGTCTATGAAACATTCCAGTTGGAGAATTTCCTCAACATTTCCGCATTCCTGGACTTCAACCAGGTAAGAACACGATGTTAGAAACTTTTTTCCAATTTTGGTCATTTTTTTACCTTATTTGGCATGAAATTCAAATATGTGGTCAAATTCCTCAAAAATCAAAATGAGGCAACATCTGAATGGGCGTTTTAAATAAAAATTCCCATTCTGAAGTCATTTTTTTAAATTGTTATTTTAAGCTTGGTTGGAAGCCCAATTAAATGGCCAAAAAATGAGTTTTTTGGTGATTTTCTCAGAAAATGTGATTTTTGGGCAAAAATCAACATTAACATCATGTTTTTTGTGAAAATACCTTTATGGAAATGTATACTTTTATTAACTGTAAGCTTTTAATTAAAAAGTTATGGTACAAAATAAACTTGCAAAAAGTAAAATTTGGTAACGTGCTTTTCCCTCTTAATGTAGCAATCCATATTAGGACCAAATTCACATCAAAGCTAATAAGATTCTTGTTTTGATATGTTCATAATCAGTTGTAATATTTTTATTGCCTACAGCTTGGTGAAGACGGCTCTGTGAGTAGGGGAAATTCATACTCCATGCTATCCGCTATCATAGATGCACGCTTATATTTAATTAAATCAATCAAAATGCCCACATATTGTACATATGAAATACAAATGCTATCAAAATGCACTAATGATTGTAAAGGAAAGTAAAAACAAATAAGTACAGTGTTTTATAATTCCAAAGAAACCATCTTGCACTCTTAATTCTTAAGTAAAGTCGAACATATACACCTCCCACAAAAAGAAACACACCATGTCTTTAGATCGGCAGTGTGTCAAAGTGTGATGATTCTGAACATTTCTGAAATGCTGCATCTTTGCTCTTTTATAAAACACATGATTGTATAAATTTTTGCGAAAATGGCTGAGATTGAATGCCTGAAAGACACTGGGGTCCAAAAACAAATGTTATACTTTACGATGATTTCAATGGTAACTATTATACAAATATTTAATGCCCGAGAGTGCAATAGTACCAAATATATCATGAGGTCAAATTTGGACTTTTCTATTTCACGAGGCGTAGCCGAGGGAAACGGCTCAGTCCAAATTTGACCGAATGATATATTTGGTACTATTGCACAAGCATAGGCATTCAATATTTGTTTTATATCATGATATCACACAGGTTTATTTCATGCTGTGCAATAGAACAAACTATTGCACGGCTCAAATCACTGCAATCATGATATAAACAGTTATACTGCATTCCTGTCACATAGGCCAGCTGATAGCGATCAATATTGAGACCGTCATATCACGCACCATCATGGTCATTATAACAACTTCTATAGCATTGCATTGTAGTAACTGTACAATGACCATTGAAAAACATTGTATAACATTTATTTTTGGATCCCGGTGGCTTTTGTGCGTTCTATCTCAGCTAATTTTGCAGAAATTTTCACAAGTCAGGTGTTTTATGAAAGAGCAAAGATGCAGCAATAAAATGTATATTTCAGAAATGTTCGAATCATCAGACTTTGACACACTGCCAATCTAAAGACATGGCGCGTTTCTTTTTGTGCGAGGTGTATATTTCACCTAATACCACATTGTGTACTGATTTTGTAATTCCAAGTGCTGACAAAAAATATGTCTAGATGTATGCTAACTTATTGCTGGGTTCATAGGTTTTTTTACACAGCATTGCCAACAGATTAGACCAAGCAGGAAGAGCTCCCAACTCTTATCATCGGGCATGAAATGCTATGTTAGAATTCACAGAGCTATAAATATAGTATCACTTAGCAAACTATTAACTCACTTGCTCTTGGTTTCAAATGAGATCTTTCTTAGTGCTAGAAAAGAACCACACTTACTGTATATAAACATCTTGCCCCTTTGCATTAACATATTAAAACATTTTAAAGAATAGCTGTGAAGGGACATCCGGGTATCTTGTTTTGCCCGATCATTGCGTTGAAATAAAATGCCAACTCAAGTTGAAACTACCTGCTCTTAGAAGTTTTGATTAATTTTTTCAAATTTTCCAAAAATTATGATGCAAAACTCATGTGAGGTTTGTGGTATTTAAACCACAACAAGTTGACAAACAGATGATCATTTCACATATTTCCTTCTCACCAAGAATGCAGGAAAATAAATGGATGTCTGGCAAAAAAAGTATTGATTTTTTTCGCCATTTAAGAAGACAATGCAAGTTTTTTTTTAGATCATGTTGATGCATATGATAAAGGTAGGCTTCCACCTATTAGGAAGTCCAGATACGCTAATTGAACAGGGTTTTTATACACTATAATTAAGCACATAATACGTCTGCATGTTATTACATAATATTTGTTATAGTGGTATTCTGGAAACTAACCTTAAGACAAACAAGCATATGTTAAGGATTTTTATTCATGGAGATTTGAGTCAATCCAAAATCCAATTTCTGAAACAAATTTTTTACTAAAAGTATGTGTGAATTTGTGTATATGTAACAATGAATAGAGTATGGGTTGGTATGGATGTTTAAAAATCACCACAATAATGTGTCTACGCACTGTAAAAGTTACTGTATTTTGGCTGATTAAGAAGTTAGTTATTCTTGGAATTGTTTTCGACCAGTTATGGAATCTGTTGTTTTCACTAATTGATTATTAGCTTTAAGTCTTCTGAAGCAATCTAGCCCATGATTATTTCACATGAAGATAACACCCAAGTTATGAAGTCAGACTCTGCTCACCTAAAGAAAACTTATTTTACACTTAGATATATTTATATAAACTCCGCGTCAGTTCTTACCCATGATTTCGACACGCCTGCAGATGAATTAATGAATGTTTTTCTGATAATTTTTGGCACACCAACCAAGTCACTTACCACATAGTAAGCATCACTCTTTAGTGATATGTAGCATGTGCAAAGTCACTTTTATTATGCCTCTCCACAATAGCTGACACTGAACTGATTTCAAATATGATATGTATAGAATCCAGCTAATAATTCTAAAACAGAATTCCCCTTGGTAATGAAGCATTTAATAAGCTGCTGGGCATACACATTCATACCAAAATATTAATATATTTGATATGATATTTTTGATTTTTTGCAGTTCATTCCAAACATCGATGATGAATTTGATGACATTGTTGGCAATTTCTCCGATATTGAAATTCTGACCCCAGAGGCAAGACAACTTTTGATTGACTTTCGGGACTCTGATGCTGACACTATTTCTTGGAATATAGTGAAAACCGAGGTAAGAGACACAAGTTTTGGCAATTTTTAGGTAACAGATCTCTTTGCTTTCTTTCTTTTCTTTTTCTTTTTCTTTTTTTTTTTGTTGGTAATTTGGGTGACGGTGCTAACAATAAATCCCTACAAGCCTTTGTTGTCAAGATGATTTTTTCTATTTTGAAGCAGTTTTTGGCATGATTGTTTGATTTTGGTAAAATGTGTGAATCTCATAACTGAAGTTCATAGTTTCTGACTTGCATGACTTGTTGTGACAAGATTTTACCTTATTTTTGTTTCAACTTGAGTAGGTCTCCAGATATTATAGTAGTCGCTGACTACTAGTTTCAATGATCTACTGATCAAATACATCAGCCAACAATTATTCACTTAAACTAACATGGTAAAAAACTTGTCTTTTCGTAAATGTTATTTTTCAAATGAGTTGCTGAACTTTCCAAATTTTCCAAACTACACTGCACATCAAAAGTTCCTACCCCTGAGTTACACATGCTTGCAGATGAATTAAATACGTCGATCCTGGGTTTACACCCGGAAGTCAATCTTTACTGAAATTTTAGCCCAAACACAGTTTTGCCTATAAAACTAATAAGCCGTGACATTAGCTCCAATTCATAGCGGGTGATTTGAATTGTTGTTTAAGATGGGTGGTAGTGCGCATCCATTTCACGCCTATTTGGGTGCATTGTTGTGCTTTACCAGTGCATTGTGGGATTAAATTTCGGTTGGGAAACCCAGGATAGACGTATTAATGTTTTTCTGATAATTTTGCACACCAACCAAGCCCCTTTTGATTAAAGTCAGAATGTATCAAATTCGCCAACAAGTAACACTGATTTGCAAAGAGTGGTTGATTTAAAAAAATTCCTCTAAATTCAATTCCTGCACATTTCTGAACAAGACGCACTGAAGGTGCAACCACAAACACAATGAATACACATCATGAGTAGCCTGGATCAATTCATTTATTCTTGCAATATTAAGTCAATGCATTACAACCATGATATGGTTCTCTTATGTTTTTTTGGTTTTGAAAATTTCATTCTATGATATATAGTAACCTTTTATTGTGTCTTTTTATTTACAGTTTGAAAAGGATCTAACAAATCAAGGAAATGATCTTAGTGCGTATGCTGATCAATTGATGACTTTTGCAAACACCCAGACTGGTACTGTAAGTATAGAAATGCTGTAATTTTAAGAATCTTATTTTAACTCAGCATCCAGGATTGTTCCATTGTTCTATTAAAATTTAAAAAAAAAATACTTTCTTATAAAATGAATTGATGCTGTGCATGATTTGCGTTCATAAATCATATGGCTAATTATGCTAGCTATTGATAATGACTTTTCATTCAACTAAACAGCATCAATATTATATCACTATAGGCTTAACAATAATTTATTGGACAATTTAAACAAAAATCCATGATACGGGTTGCATTTACAAACAATGGGGCCCTGCACTCTGAATTTCTGTTTAAACTATCCAATAAATTATTTTTTTGCCTATAAGAGAAGTTATGACCATATTCAGGAAGACATCGACCTGATATGTTTTTGATCATATTTATACCCCTCAGCACATAAGGACGTATTATGTTAGCTTCTTGTGTCCCCGTGTGCGATGGTATGTTTCATTTTAATAGGGATGCGCAGTATTATTTTAAGTAAAATGTGTATCTAAAGAACTATTTGATTTTTGTAAAATAGCCTAAACAAATTGCAGAAAAATAAATAAATAAAAATATGATGAATCATCTTTTGGGCATCTTTATTACCAAAAACATCATTCCTGTTTTATAATATTCATAACCAATTGTAATACTTTTATTGCCTACAGCTTGGAAATGTCACTATTGGAAATGTCACTTATGAAAACATCACTGTGAGGAAAACAAATACTCAATGCTGTTTGCTGTATTTGTAAATGCACCATAGATATAGAGCGGAGTAATGGCGTTGTTAACCATGGAGCTCAAATCGGGGGTAATCTGGTACACTTGGTTCTCCACAAAATCAACTCCGACATTTGGTTGCGCGTGAAGACGAACCGCACAAATATTAATTTATGCTAATGAACTACCAACCTGCACGTACGGCGTGTTTGCATGTTTTCAATATTCGCATATTATGACAAGATGCAATGCATAATCAGCAAAAACCTGAATACGCTTTGATCCTCATGCTGGAATAAAAATGGTGACAAGTCCGGCATCTCTGCTCTAAATCTATGAGATACAAGCTTATATTCAATTGCAACAATCAAAATGCTCTCATATTGTACATATGAAATACAAATGCTTAAGGCTCAGCTGTGCTTTGCCTGAATATGACACTTCTGATACTGTGTGGTCAATAATTTATTATACCATACCTCTGCTTTGCCCAATAACTTATATTGTACGTCATGACATTCACTCACATTACCGAAATAACTCTGCTTAAACGTGAAGGGACATTCGCTTAACAAAATCACGACATTTGCAACACTTCAGGGAAGTTCGCTCTGAATATTCTTGGGTTTGTTTATTGAATCATCACAGCAATTCAATATGCACGAGTGATTTTCGCTTTCATCTATTTAAACAATATTCACATAATTTGAGCGACATTCGCTCTCTGTTTCAGCAAATAAGTCAGAGAGAATATCACTCAGGCGAGCAGATTTCCAAAACTTCGAAACTAAATAAATCATCACCCTACCAAAACAATGAAACATTCATATGCACTAAACGCCCACAATGCAAACCAGACGCAACAAGCGCAGTGCATTGTGAATTTCCAATCAACTCCGCATACTTTAATTATATTCTTGTATACTGATTGGCTAGGTGGCACGCGGAGTGTATGAATTGTATTTCATTGTAATCAAGTGCCACCACCGTTGCTGTTTACTGGCAAATTATACTGTAAAAAAAATTAAGCGCTTTCATTAGCAGGTGTGTGTAGCAACCATCAAGTGAATGCTCAATGTTGCAGTGTGTGATCTGTGTGTGATGTTAAATAACTTGATTTTCAAGTTTATTTAAACTTTGCTTTTCCATACTCTGTATATACATTGACGTCATGCTTACTGCTTGCAATCCAGGCACCTAAGTAGGTTTTTAAAGTCCCAGACAATCTCAAGATCATTGCCATCTGGTGTGTTGATTAATGGTACAGCATTGCCTTCAGTTTTCTTGCCATTCATCCCGAGACCAACTGTAAGAGCAGCAGCTTGCACCAGATGTAGGAGTTCCTCTGCATTGTGTAGAGTATTTGCTATGAGAGCAATATCACCTCAAAAGTAAAGATCTGTGATAGTCTGCGACCCTATTCTTCTGGTTTGCCTTGGGGTCAAGGTTTAATCTCTATCAGTGCCATATATTGACATTGGATCACAGTTGTCCCTCTTTATGTGAAGTGAATTCTGCCTGAATGGGTTCGTATCTACTGTAGGTAGACCATCACAACCATTTTACTTCACTCAGAAATGCTTCCAGAGAGCAAATTCTATCCGTACTTAGGTAATATTTAATAATAATAATAATAATAAAAACGCATTTTATAGCACCTACCGTCATGACAGATCACAAGGCGCTTTACAACAAAATATAATACAGACTAAAACCCCCTTAAAATACAACCTAAAAGTACATGATATACTACAGCCTTAAAAATACATATGAGGACGGAAAAGCTACAAGCCGTCACGACACAAAAGCTGGAGCAAAGAAGCACCAGCCAAAGTTAAAAAATGATGGCTTACAGCTGATCCGAACAAGCATATATATAACAACCATGCATATTAAAAACACAGTATAAAACAAATACCCTTTGTGCAGCTTCCCATAACCCGGGTTCAGACTTAGGTGGGCGAATCAAGTAACAGTTTTTAATGCAGGAAGAAGACCGTAGTACCAGAAGAAAACCTACGAAAGCGAGTATGGACTGTAAACCAAATGCATCATGCAGCTCCGGGGCTCAGGAATCAAATCCGGAACACTTGAAAAACATTAGGGCAAAGTGAGGGAAGTACTGCTATGCTAACCTGCTTCCCCCATGTATAGTGTTTCTAGAATAAATAAAAATAGGGCAAAGTGAAGGAAGTACTGCTATGCTAACCTGTATAGTGTTTCTAGAATGATGTATATAAGTTCAGGAAAGCTTGCTAATAAATCTGCTATTTTTTCCCATTTTTTTTAAAATTGTAAACATATCATAAATACAATTCAATATGTTATAGCTAAATTTGTAGAATAAGGTCTATGAAAATGCTTTAAAATGTCCTCCAATTTTCATAGATTGCTTTCAAAATTAATTCAAAGTTAAAAGAGTATATGAATTCTCATACTTTATAGTACATGAATTCCTTTGCGATATATGAATTCATCTAGAGTATGTTAATTATGAGCTTCCCCAAACTGATATGTTCTATAATTTACTGATTACTCAGCAAAAAGACTTCTTTTT
>JXSR01S028613.1:0-18987 GCA_000969725.1 Ophiothrix spiculata
AAAGTGAGGCAGATAAATGGCGTCGGCAGGTGACCTGAGGTCAGGACTAGTCCATTTTACGTTATAGGGGTGCTATAATGCTTTGGTCCCATACCACTCCGAGAGAGGTATGCAAATTAGTTTCAGTCAACATCGTAGAGGTAATCAGACCCCAGTTAAATAGTTTAACAAACAAAATATGTTTGGAAATAAACATTAGTAAGTGTGCATACTACACGTATTAATTATACCTGCATGAATATTTGTACAGATCAAAACCTTGTTTGCATCAATTTTTAATTACGTCATCGCACAAAGCAATGAAGCATGATTTGTTGATGAAACCAGTGGAAAATGTAGAAGACTTATCCACTAATGTAGAAAAGCTGTTGGTTGTATGAAAAATTGTGATTTAATATTTTTTCAGATTTTTTGAAATTTGAAATTAGGTATAAATCATTCGTGGACACCCTGTATTATGTGTAAATGCCAAAAGGACTCATGCATTCTCCTGCTCTTAAGCTCTGGGTGATTATAATGATGAAGTTTGGTTGAGTTGTATTCATTAATTTTTAAAAACAAAAAACTAAACTTTAAAAATGCACACTTACTTCAGTAAGCATACTACACGTATTAATTATACCTTCATGAATATTTGTATAGATCAAAACCTTGTTTGCATCAATTTAAATGAATATTCAATAAACAAATAAAAAATTAGGAAAGGCAGGAATGAGAAGCACATTATTTTTCTTTATTTTTTGCTTTGTAAAAAAAAAGAGGCAGGAATGAGAAATTAACACATTATTTTTCTTTATTTTTTGCTTTGTAAAAAAAAAGAGGCAGGAATGAGAAATTAACACATTATTTTTCTTTATTTTTTGCTTTGTAAAAAAAAAAAAGCTGGTGATCATGATGATTATGTTGATGGCAGCTGGATAATTTTTTACAATTGCAATTTTATCAAATTGTTGAAAGATCCTCTATTAATCTCTTCACTATTATACATTATTCAATGATAGTGATTTTGATATATGTTTTTAATGTTGTAGATGTGGCATTCCGGTGGTGATTATGGGAGAAACAGGATGTGGTAAAACTCGTCTGATCAGATTCCTGTGTCGTCTGCAAGCGGGTTTGAAGGGAAGAGATGGACTCAATAACATGATACTCATGAAGGTATTTATAAATTGCATCTTGTTGTCTTGCCTTAATTTTTTATACTTAATGAATTTGCCTTGCACCTTGAATGATAGGATAGGAGAGTGTCTCCATGAGACACCATATTCAACTCCCATGGCGAATTCTTTCTTTGCTGATTATTTGAATGCACTGCAACCATGTGATCTACCAACCAATGACTTTTTTAATTTCGACAACATTATCCTGCCAAATATGACAAAAGCTTACCATGATAGTCCGACCGACCTGGTATCACTCGAAGTCAACTTCTAGTATACTACCGCAAGAGGGTGATCCAACAAGGTAACGAGGAATTTCTTTTGTCAAAGGGTGTGTCCAGGTGGGTTCAGATGAAGGTCAAGGTCATTTACAATTAAGGTTAATCTACAAGTTGAACTGAGATAAATGATGCTGTTTTCCAGTTGTTTACAACTGGTATAAATTATAGTTTTTCTAATAAAAAATTATTAAATATTCTTTGATATAATTAAGCCATTTATTTAATATCTCCTAACCCTATGAAGGAAATAAAGTAATTACTTACACACATGTCTTGGCCACCATAAGAAAAAGAAGTAATAATTTGCACATGTAACAAAATGTCTGAGTGGCTTGCCCAAATTTCCTCATTATGCTTGTAAGTCAATTACTTTTTCAATAAGTGAAGCCCAATGGTTTGTCTTAGAATTTCAAATAAACATGCACATGATTATTACTCGATAGGTCCATGGAGGAACCACCGCCAACGATATCCGAAATAAGATCAAGAGAGCCGATAAAATCGCCACACGTAATAAACAAAAGGACAACGTTGACACAGTGCTATTCTTTGATGAAGCCAACACAACAGAAGCTATTGGTCTGATCAAGGAGATCATGTGTGATGGGAGAGCCTTTGGAGAGTCTATCAGTATGGCAAATGGCGCCCTCAAGATAGTCGCAGCTTGCAATCCATATAGGAGGTATGTTTCATTTTATATTCCTATTTTTACTTTTAATTTCATTGATATACCTTGGCCTAATTTATCCACACTAAACCAGGAACTGATTTCACTAAAAACGAAATGAATTAAAACACAATGTAAGACCAAAGCCTGTCTTTAACTATGTCCACCTCTCTACCTTTTGCAACCTTGCCAGGAGTTTGAATTTTACTTTATATTGTGTCATGCTCATACAGAGGGTTGTGCATGTCATAGGTACGGTGCATTATAATTGTTGTCAAATCAACCCAGGATGGTGTGATATTGCTTCGCGCGGCTTCATGAATTCTTGCCACTTCATCCTGTCTTGGTGTAGTTTTGCAGCTTCTGGGGCGAACAAGATTAGCACTTGATAATTCTAGTTTTGAGGCAGTTGAGATTTCCTTGGTTCCAAATGATGGTAAAGACTTGTATAGCTCCAAATACTTCATCAATTCAGATAACACCATTTCCTAATTCTCATGATTATATAATCATACTACTACTAATTAAAGAGGAGAATTAAGATCTTATAGGATGAGAGCTTTACTGATTCATCATGATAAATATATATTTTTTTATTAGACATTCTGAAGCCATGATCCAGCGCCTGAAGACAGCAGGTCTGGGATACCATGTTTCAGCCGAGGAGACACAAGAAAGACTAGGTAAGGGGTGTATTTAAAACACAACTTAATGTTGATAATCAGTAAGGTAATGGTTTGCTTCATTAGACATTCTGTACCCAAGATCCAGCGACTAAAGATGGCAGGTCTAGAATACCATATATATTAGCAGAGGATCGAGACACAAACTCGAAACTCATTTATGTTGACTGTCAGTTCCATAGATTACAAAACTTGTTCAAGTTATCAAGTTATCAGGGATGCCAATTTTCCTAATTTATTAGGAATTCATTTTGGACTACTTTCCGGAATTTCAAAAATTCAAGTTCAAGGGATACAAAGTTGCATACAAATGGCTAAAAGGGTCAAAATGTGCATAAAAAGTGAGATTTTAGCACTTCAAGTATCAAAAATCTTCTCCGAGGGAATCTTTTCTCCCTCCGTTTGAAATTAGTATCCTATCGAAAATAATTTACTATTTTTTTCTGTACCTGAGTGGCATCTCTGAAGTTATGAGTTGATCCAAAAGTATGAACTTAGTGAGATTGAGTGTGAGCTTGTTAGTTTTGAACCAATATTACACATGTTATGTTAAGGTTAAGACTGTTTTGCAAAAATATGGGGTCAGGGGAGCTAACAATAAAGATGTATCATCAGCATACATAACTGTTTTACAATTTACATTGTCAGGAAAATCATTAACAAAAAAAATAAACATGATGACTTGTCCCTGAAAAGGGGGACTTTGCAACAGAACACTTTTTGAGAAACTGAAGAAAATAGGCAGCAAAAATAGGATAATAAAAAGAATTATCATCAGATTTTCTGTTGTAAAATTTGAACACCTTGATCAATTTCAACAAGTAAGGTGTCATTTAAAGCTTACAAAATGCTGTAACAGATGAAATGATAAAATAAAAATTGATATCATCTGCAAAGTGCCCCCTTTCGGGGAGAGCCATCACAAATAATAATGGTCCAAGAATAGACCCTTGTGGAATTCCAATGTTAATAGGCTTTAAATCTGAAATTGATGAACCAACTTTGACAGACTGAATTCTGTTAACTAAATAAGATTTAAACCAATTAGTTCATTGCCACTGATGTCATAATTCTTTTTTTCAATTTTCAATTCAATTCAAGGTTTATTCACATTGCATTGCAGCATAAGCTGAATTACACAATATTTACAAATTACCCATAAAAACAATTAAAGGCAACATACTAAGGCAATACAGCAAATACTAGTATCAAAAGGATAAAACAGCAATCAATCAGAGACATATTACTTGGCACAGTCTTTGTTCCAAAGCTTAACCATGAATGGGATGGGATTCTGTTTGTAACGTTGGGTACAAACCTTATGAATAGTCATTGTGTGTCCAATGCGGAGAGGAATTTTGACCTGCTCACTGCGTTATTGAGCAGTGATCAATTATTCTTAAGTTTTGATAAGAAGGCTATGATCAACAGTATCAAAGGTTTTTTTCAGATCAGATTGTGAGTGTCAAAAACATATATACTAAAATTAATGAGGTCCTGATGAAGTTGAATGCATTTATTTGATGTCTTCTGAGATAAACACCCACAGTGAATATTGTATTTCAATTATAAATAGTACAAATTTTTTTTTTCTTCTGGGGCCTGGCGGGTCATACAAAGAAGGCATGCAGGCCGCATGCATCCCTCAGGCTGTAGGTTGCCCACCACTGTTATACAGTCTATAAAAGTCTAATGTAACCTTTCCCGACTAACTTTTTAACATCAATACAGTCTGTGTGTTTTTACATGAAAATATCATGAAGTATATTGTAGACTGTGATGTTAAAGTCGGATTTACTGCACTTACATGATTTTGTTTCACAGGCAAGATCCCCCTGCGTGAGCTGGTTTATCGAGTGCAAGCATTGCCTCCTAGTATGCTACCATTAGTGTGGGATTTTGGACAACTAGGAACAGATGTAGAGACCAAATACATCAGACAAATTGTTCAGAGATATGTAAGTATTCTCTCATGGTATTAACTGGTCTTTTTTGGAGGATAAGGTCCTCTACTTTAGTGAACATTATGGAAACTTTGTGTAAGTGTGTCTATAGGTTTTTGTCTTGCCTCACAAATTTTCATTAAGAGACATACCATTGCAAATTGTTGTCTTACGTCCGCTGTCTATAATTCTGGATGACTTACATTTATTTATTTGGTGAATGGGTGAGGCTGGGTCTTAGCTAGTGCAAGCTGCTATGTGAGTGCAAATGTGCTAATAATGAACCATTAGGGCTATAATAACATGAAGGAATTTGGGTCATTCAAGTTTCAAAATTTCATTCGAAGGACATACATCAAAATTGTTCAAAAAGTCAACCCAAACTCCTCTGTCAAGGTCATTTAATGTGAAAATGTCTTTTCAAGATCAAATACCAAATGTGTTAAAAAAGCCAACCTGAGATCATCCAAGGTAATATCAAGGTTACTGCAATATGCCGTCTTTTGATCCAACATGGTCAGAACTTGCACCATTAATAGCCCCTTGACCCAGGGTTTGTCATTGATGGCTTAAGACAAGGTCATTCAAGGTCAAAAGATCATTTGAGATTTAATTTAAAAAAAAAAGGTTGACCCAAGGTCATCCAAGATCATCTTGAGGTCATTTCAAGGTTACTCCAATAACTCTGCCCTTGATCTTACAAGGATCAAACTTGAAACTTTAGTAGCCCTTGATTTAGATGTGTCCTAGTGGGTTCAGGTCAAACAGGTATTATTTGAGGTCAAAATGTCAAAAATGATAAAAAAAACTTGACCTTAGGTGAATGATAAAGTAAGCATTCATTAAAACAGTTGAGACTACTGGTAAATGAACCATCTTGTTGTGAATAAAAGGTAATAAATTAAGTTGTGATCAATACAACTCATTTCCCATGAGAAGATGAAACATTATGCTTGACAAAACCAGTGAATTAGTTTTTGTCTCGCCTGAAAATTTTCAGAAGAGACATAGCGATGCAATTTTCTGTCCGACGTCCGCTGTCCGGAGCGTATCTCGAAAACCGCATGCCCTACATTAATGATATTTGGTGACTGTGTAGACCTGGAGCCGATCTGGATCTAGCAAAAATTTTGGCGCAAAATATGCTAATTAAGTACCTAATTTGCGCGTAAAATGCTTTAAATGGCATATTTTACAACCGTGCACCCTACATTCATGAAATTTGGTGGGTAGGTGAGGATAGAGGTGCTCTTGTGCCAGCTGCAATTTGAGCGCAAAATATGCTAATTAAGTACCTAATTTGCATAATTTATGCATAAAATGTAGCTTATTTTTCAACTTTGTCCGATTTCAACGATTAAGGTGTCAAATTGTGTGTCTTGGACCAGCGATCAAAAGTGTCAATGGTGACCCCGTCGTCCAACCTTAAACTGGGGGTCAAAGGTCAAAAGAAATGTCAAATTTTCAACTTTGTCCGATTTCAACGATTAAGGTGTCAAATTGTGTGTCTTGGACCAGGGATCAAAAGTGTCAATAGTGACCCCGTCGTCCGACCTTTCCGTTGGGGTCAAATTTTCAACTTTGTCCGATTTCAACGATTAAGGTGTCAAATTGTGTGTCTTGGACCAGCAATCAAAAGTGCCAATGGTGACCCTGTTGTATGACCTTTCCCTTGGGATCCACCCCACAACTGAATGATTAAGTAGGCGGTCGATACGCAGGCGAGACTACTGGTTCGCGAACCATCTTGTTAAACTCACATGATATTTCGTCCTTCATGTCGGAGGACTTTTGTCAGATCTGGTCATCTGATCCACTTTCCCTGTTAACTTCCATTTCACATGAGTCTGCTACCTTCCAAGCATTGTAAAATATCGATGCCCATTCCACACCTTAGTCAAGATGAACTTGCTTTAAGGACACCACGTTCACCTGATTTGAACACATGTATCTGAATGTCTGATCACTACAGAGTCTGGGATTTACTCTGTTAATCCATGCATGTTCCTTTTGAAATTTATTTTGATATATTCTTGGAATAGATCAATTCGTCGGTCGCATTACATACCGATCCATTTCAAAATTGATCAATTTGGTCCCTAACAAATATTTCTTTTCATATATTTTCATGGATTTGGTATTGATATAAAAACACACTTTGAGGTTTAAATTTTTGTTAAAGATTTGATAATTTGTTTCAACAATGGCAATTTGTATAATACTAAAGTTATAGATCAGTATGTGAAAACATTGTTTACGCAAATAGATCACTTTAGAATAGAAATAGACCGGTATGTGATGAGACCGACAATTTATAGAAGTACCAATTTTTGAAGTAAGAAAATTTCTTTAGCTGAGTTCAGTTGAAAATTTGCAAGTAAGCAAAATTTGCATTGTGTTTCCAGTGCTTGATTCATAATGTATCAACTGGGAGCTATAAATGGTCATGTTTTTGGCCTTAAGTTGGTACGGTTTTATCTCCCAAATATATATAGTGCAACTTCTTATCAATATCTTACTAGTGGTGAATCCTTAAAATCCTACAGTAGAAAATTAAAGAAAAGTTCAAATACGTCACAAATCACAAATGGACGGTACATGGTCACTTAGGGAGGACGTCATAAGATCCCCAAAATGCATTCCAGAAAACCGAAATGAAATCCGAAAACTCAATCCCGCAACATCATCTGGTGAAACCCGCAAAGTCTTTCAGATTTTGATAAAATTTCCATACAAATTTAATTTCACATCCCCGTAAAGTTACAATCGATTCGAAATGAGCAGAGGTACTCAGACCATTAAGAATCCAGACCAAGTCAATATACGCCCTTTGTTGTGAGTGGGAATAATTTAGGTAATTATATCAATTGTAATCACAGGATATATTAAGCTTATAATTTGAAATTTCAAATGCCCCCAGGGGGGGGGGGGGGGACTCAGATACTATGCTGCAGGCATAGCGTGACCAAGAAAAAGGTGAATAGGGTTGTTTTTTTTTAAGACAGGAGGGTGTATCAGGTGACACCATTTAGGGTATCAAAACCAGCCATTTTAGCTCATTTTCAAGAAATAGGGTAGTTTTTCAAACCCTAGTGTTAAAATGATAACGGTAAATTCTCGATTTAGGTTGTGAATGGGGGAAAAATTTATATTTTTGGCTTCAGAATCAATCACCCACCCTTAAGGGGATGTTTTGAAAAGAAACTGTGGTCACACTATGCCTGCAACATTAAACTTGAGTGCTCCCCCCCTATTCTTTTTTCTGTCAGGTTTCATTATGTAATAATGTTTAGGCTTTAAAAACTTGTAATGATTTGTAGCTTATTAATTTTAACCATTCTATATGCTATGATTAAATATAAACATGATTATAAATCTTGCTATTTTTCAAACATAATTATATAATTCAAGATACAGGTGTTGGAGTTGTCATTTGAAAATTGACACATTCTGGTTTATTTCTAATAATAATGTTACACACTTTTTACGAATATCCCTTTTTTTTACTGATTGTAAAATGGTTTTGTTTGGTTGGTTATTTTTGCAATCATAGCAGATTCAGCTTTATTTATTTATTTGATCATTCTAAAAGATTGACGCGCGACTTTAATTACGGCTTGTTTTATCACTGTTTATCATCGCAGAACTTAATTTATATAAAATGTTAAGACATTTTAGACTGCAATTTAGCCCAGGGTCTGCTTCTTTTTTTTTTTCGCTAGAAAGGTATGAACAAATACATTTTCAACAAGAAAAAACTTAATATTTAAAACACAATAATAGTTTGACTCTTATTTAAACGGAATGAGGTACATCTAATTTCATTACTGTCAAATAACAAACCGTATACAAACCAACACTAATTTTGGCCAATTTCTCCGAAGAAATTTAGCGGCGATGATGCCTGGTTACTGGCCCGTCATCCTTAGCTTAGACTTAACGGTAGTTTACGTCAAAGAATGTGGATAAATAATTCATAAAATACATGATATTTAGGTCCAAAACATGAATTTATTTTCAACATTTATGATATATTACTTTAAAATGGTTAATTTCCGCATTACTTTGTGTACAAAATCCTGAGAATGAAAGGAAATTTGCCGTAGGCTTACCGAAGCGTTAATTGCACCAGAAACACATTGATTTGAATATTCATTACTTTTTAAACTTGTTTCAACTATCTTGCCTGTTTCAAGCCTCGATCAGATAATTTTTTAAGTAAGACATTTTCTTTGCAGATGTTTTGCATAAACTCAAATCGTATTGATTCAAAAGTCAGATACACAAGATATTTGATTAACCTCAAAAATTGATAGATAATCAATAGGTAATTTGAAACACCGCTAATCCGTTCACTATAAATGGGGTAAATGTGGCAATTAGAAAGTCAATAGTCAGTCGATAAATGTGTAAATAGATATTATTCCAGGTTTCCGAAACTTTTTGCGGGTTTTAAATTTTATCTTAGTATCAATCTTGATCTTCAAATCCGTAACTTCCTGATGTCAAAACTCAAACAACTTGCGGGTTTGAATTTCGGTTTTCTGGAATGCATTTCGGGGATCTTATATATGACGTCCTCCTTTAATCGCTGCCGAGGTAGCACTCTGTGGTTTGGTATCGTTGAACTTAAAATTTGGTTGTGAGGGGTTCCTGGTTCAAAGCCCACAGTCGAATGCAAGAATAAAGGGATTTTAGACATAGTAATATTTGATTACCTTTTAATGAGGCATAGTATTCAAATGTGTAAAATTTGTTAAATTGTTTTGATACCAATTAGGTAAGACCAAGGCGGATAGCAGATGATCAGCAAGCTACCATCATCACCAGAGTGCTGGCAGCGTCCCATGATTTTATGAGGAGTCAGAAGGTAATGCTTGAAAATGTTCTCTGATTTTCATAGGTTTTTTCAAAAGATTCAAAGCTAAGAGTAAGTTAATTCATTTACTAAACAATAAGGGTTCTGTCGGCATGCCTTATGTCGACATAAATGTCGACATAAAGCATATCGCGACATGTCGACATGAAATCTCATTTGTCGTCACAATTGGGCAAGTAAAATTTTCTAAAAACTTACGTTTAATTATCAATTTATGGCTGTTTATTAGCAGTTGAGCTTAAAGTGTTGCATGACTCCTCATTTACAACTGTTTTTTAAGTTATTACGATGGTTCACAACAAAAAAGTTACAAAAGATTAATTTTATATCATTCATATTGTCGTACGCTAGTACATTACTATACTATAAGTCTTACGTCTATAACGGTTCATTAACTAATATTCAAACAAGTTTCATTTTTCCCGCAAACACCAACTCTTTGATATCAACTTTATGTCGACATTATGTCGACAACAAATTATCGTGAACAGTATAGGAATTCCTTTACAGTAAATTAATTATAATTTACTTAAATGAATTACGACCTTTCAAGTGGTTTCGAAATTTTGATAACTTCTTTTTGGGGCACACTGTAGTATCAAGTCGAAAATAAATTTGCAAAATCTTTTTTAGGAAACTTGTTATTTTAACAGCCTGCTCATAATAATTAGTGATGATAACAACTGATTATAAGCCTCCTAGCATAATATTAGATGGTGTGCATTACAAGATGGAGGCAGAAATAATACCGGTCAGTTGATTTGAGGTGGTGAGGTGAAAGATTTCATGTGTTCTTTCATCAGACAATCAGGGCTGATAACAAAAATGATTTAAATCCTTCGTACCCAAACTATTGTTTGTTTTCAGAATGAATGCAGCTTTGTAAGCCTTCGCGATGTGGAGCGTTGTTTGGAAGTGATAGTGTGGTTCTACCATCAGATGGAAATGTTGGAGCCACTAATGGAGAGACAAAGACGGGAAGATAGACAGCGAAAGGATGCAGCGGCTATGAGGAGAACAGAAACAGATGAGGATGATGATGAGGTATATACTAGCAAAAAGGTTTTGAAGAATCTAAGCTAAGATTCCTTTTTGTTTGTGTTTGTTTATGTTTCGCTCTGGTTGCTTTAGTTATCGCTTGTGTAAAAATTGAGGATTGTTCATTTTTGCATCCACTCAGCATTTATTGTTTTTGGATTTAATTCTTGAATATTTAATAAGTGGTGTTCAAAAAATTAAGTTTCTCTGTGATTTCAAGGAAGTGACCATATTTTGTAATCACTAAATGGAGCCATAATCAGAATTTGTAAAGGTGCTATTGTTAGCTCGATCCGTAGCTTTAGCGAAATGGAGCTTAAGGCTGGGGTAGACCTTCAACTAGCATATTATACGGATTTTGTACTCTTAACTTTCAAACTAATTGCATAAACCATATAAAAGTATACATTTTTAAAAGTGGATTTTTACCCTGAACATGATGATGATATCAGTTTTTGATTTTGGCAAAAAAATGCACAAAACCATATTTTTTGCCCCAAAAATTTCTGGAAAGCCTAAATAAAATTTACATTAGTTAAATTTTGAAATTTTGAAAAAATGCCAAAAAATTGTCATTTTGGTGGCAGCGGTGAGATTTTTAACATTTTTTGACCTATTTTTGGCATTTAAAAAACTAAGATAAAAATAAAAAAATTAAGAAAACCCTTCCTAGGCAATTGTTTCCAGATTCCAAAAAGCAAAAAAATCCAAAATTTAACAAATGCAAATTTTAGTTAGGCTTTCCATAAATTTTTGGGGCAAAAAAAACATGTTTTTTGGCATTTTTTGCCAAAATTGACATTTTTGGTCAAATATTGATATCATCATCATGTTCACGGTAAAAATCCGCTTCTAAAGATGTATTCTTTTATATGGTTTAAGGGATTTTTGCTTTTGCTAGTTGAAGGTCTACCCCAGCCTTAATTAGGGATCCTTGCCAATACCACCTTTGTTGTGTCAGAATTTTCACTCGCTTCAGGTATTCTAAAGCTTCCAATAAGTTTTCTTGTTTGATATATGGTTTTTAAAACAAATTGTCAAAGAAGCTTGGATATTTGTACACCATTCCTACTCATTTTCAAATGAAAATATGAATCTGAAAGTACTTAATTTTATGAAAAAACAACCAAAAGTCTTTGGCTAAAAATATGAAAGTCACAACCATTTTGATGGTTCATATAATCAATTAATTATGCACCTATCACTTGTAACTCCGGCCCCCGGGTACCCGGGCGCTAGCGGGGACTGCGCCCGAGCTCGTTCATCACAATTTGACGAGTACCCAACTAACACTCCGCCGACTTCCCCGTAGGGCGGGGCATCCTCAAATCCGAGTCACCGACAAAGTCCCGGCCCCATACCACAGGGAAAGAGCTCAAATTTCATAGATTTACGTCCCGGTCAAATTCCCCGCCTAAATGGTCACCATCGAGCCACTGCCGCATCCCCGCACGCGTTCCCCGCCTGGCGGGGACATCAGCATGCACATCTTCCCCGCACGAGCATGACAAGTTCCCTGCTAGTGCCCGGGTACCCGGGGGCCGTAATTACAAGTGATAGGTGCAATAATTTGGTCTATATAATTATGTTTTTTTAATTATTTGAAGTCACCAATCACCCTTAAGCTTTTAAAAAATATCTTGATTTATTATTTTTATTCGTATATTAATATTTACCGTGTATTTCATAATTTTAAGGTCAGGAGGATCATTTTAAGAATGTTTTCAGTACACAAAAGTAGAGAAAAATTAACGTTTCAATTGCCTGTATCTTCTGTCCAGAGCATGATGACCTCTGTAAGGGATTGAAGCTAGGCCACAAGAAAGGTCAAATTTACAATTTTGTCCAATTTTAAAGGTTGAGGTTTCAAATTGTTCATCCTGAATCAGCAATCAAAATTGTCCAGGTAACCTCTTCATGTGACCATTTCTTAGGGGTCAATGGTCAAGAAAAAGTTAAGATTTCAAAATGGCTTGACCCAAACTTGTATGAATAGCAACTAGAAAAAGAGTTTATTGAGCAAAATTGTGAAAATATAATTTATATAGTTGTTTGAATTACCAACAATTTGAATCAATTTTTCAGTTGTTAGACGACCTGACTATGTCATTGGTGTTGGCCTTGGGTGTGTGTTACCATGCATGTCTACAGAAAGGTCGAGCTGGCTACAGACAGGCAATAGCTAGGGTGTTTGATGGGCCATGTATTTTACCAGGAGGAGCCAATCAGATGCAAGAAGAAATATCAAGGTTTGTGTCTGGGTGTGTAGTACGGGGTGTGTCAGGGTTTAAGGTAGAGCCCCTGACAGATGAGCCATAGCAGATATGTTTGATGATCCATGCAGTTTGTCAGGAGGAGTCAGTCAGATGCAAGAAGAGATATCACATATGGAAAAGTCCCGTGCATCGGCTCAACGTAAAGTTTACACGCCTTTTAAGCAAGGCGAGACATCTGTTAATTTAGCAGTTGCTGTTCTATCTTCTGTCACTATGAGTTTATTTTGATAAAAAGTTAATGCCTTCGCTCCGTATTGTCATCTTTAAAGTATACTTTATCATAAAAATCTTCCTTCAAAAATTTTTCTTTTTAAGAAGTGCCCGCCCCGCGTTTTTGATCTAAAATATCCTCAAAAATCTGTTTTTCAATGGCAAAATCATGGTAATTTTCACCCATTTAGAAGGGACTTGTCGCTATAAATGTAACCGCCAATTAGCATGTCTACCTTTTTTCGATTGCCTTTGGGTGGATCATGAATATTCAGAAGACTAGTTTTCTAATGATATAAAATATGTCCTGATTAGTTTTGAAGAACTGCCCGTGTTTTTGCTGTCTTCTTGTACATCAAAGTTAGAAAACAATCAGCTGGAACGAAATTTAGTGTACAGATATATGTTGTGCTCATGCATGCATGTCTTTGTAAACAAAACTTGTGCAGTGTATATGGAGCAGCATTGAATTATTTATTGCTCATTTCAGGCTAGAAGTTTTTAATATGAGGTTTTTGTCTATGTATTTAGGGTTTGTCTGGGTGTATGTTATACATGTTACAATAGAGGTAGAGCTCACTATTTGACGAGTTATACCTACAGTGTTTGATGATTCATGAAGTTTACCAGGAGGAGGAGCCAGTTAGATGCAAGATGAGATATCAAGGTTGTGTCTTTGTGTGTTATCCCCCGTGAATGTGTGTTATGCATGTTATCATCATAGAGGTACAGCTAGCTACGGTCAGGCTATGGCAAGGGTGTTTGCTAAACAAGTTTGCTTGTAGATACCAATCAATAGCAAGAAGATATGTCTCCTAGGTTTTGAAGTGTGGTATCCCTTATGTCTTGGGCTATAGTAAATATATGCCTATGTGTAAGTGTGTGAAAATTAAACCCAGTTGGTAGTTGAAAGAATTGCAACATACACAAAGACCCGAGTCATTGTGTGTCAGTATTAACTTCAATCAAAAATGTATCAAGTAGTTCTATCTATTCTGTGACATATTAGTTATTGGATAACCTGCATGGTAGCAAGATCCAAACTGATGAGATTTGTTTCTAGGTCTACGCTCATTATCACATAACAATTACTTAGGCCAAAAAAAAAAGCTCTGTCTCAGCTTACTTACGGTCTAAACCCTAAGCGCTGTGCATTTTTTTTTTTAGTAAAAAGGGCTACACGGATGCGGAAATACCCCCTAATTTTTTTTAATTGCATTTTTCGGCCACTATTTTTTTTTCGCGAAGCGGCTGTTTATTTAACTTTTTTTCCAGTAGTAGGAAAAAAAGATGAAAAAAACCTGAAAATCTCTCAAAAACATTTAAAAAAAAACCTGTATGTGTAATATGCTTATGCTTAATGCATGTATTGATTGAACACAACAATACCTACACATAATGATATGGTGAAGGTCATATTTGACTAGACCTAACATAGTAATAAGCAAATTGCAAATATGATTATTACCAGTTGGTGTCCAAAAATGGTGAAAGTTAGTATAGAATTAATAGTAAGATTAGAGTTATAAATGTCCTCCGGTGTGTGTTTTGGGTACTTTTCTTGAAACAAATGTCTCCAATAGTAAAATTGTTCACGGTTGTGGATGTGTAAGTGTTATTAATGTAGTTTTCAAACTGCTTTGTATCTCTCATCTTAATTTACAATACTTAAATTTGTCTTCATCTGTTTTTACTCTTGTTTCCAGATGTCAAGATGTGTTCTTAGCTGCTCTTCAATTAGGTCCCAACATCGCTAAAAACAGCGCCCTCAAGGAGAACGTTTTCATGATGGTAGTGTGCATAGAGCTGCGAATTCCTCTGTTCTTGGTTGGCAAACCAGGGAGCTCCAAGTCACTTGCCAAGACCATAGTAGCTGATGCCATGCAGGGAGATGGGGCACACAACAGGCTGTTTAAGAATTTGAAACAGGTGAGATTCTTGATAAAGTGATTAAAACATGACAAGAAATGAATTGGTCCCCCATATTTTTTTTATATAACAACCTATGTATGAAGACTGGTCAGCTTCCAAAATTTTGGGATACCTTTTTGAGTCTGGCGCCGCACCTGACGGACAACCAAATTTCTGACGGACAACCAAAAATTACAATCTGGTTGTCCGTCGGACAACCATGCTTTTTTCCTTAATTCGAACGCTGCTGCCTAGGCAGCGCCCGCTAGGTGGCATGGTATAGGTGGACATGAGATTGGGATGTGAGAGGTCCCTGGTTCGAGCCCCGGTTGAAACCACCAATTTTAAACACCCTTATTTCCAAGGATATTTAGAATGAAAGGGGGTAGGTAGGAGGTTAGGGTTAACCTGGTTGACACATCTAACTGCACATTTGGCTGAAAGTGCCTTTTTGTACGCATGATAATCCATCGAGTTTAAAATACAAATCAGACTACGTGGAAAATTACTATAATATCTGTAATAATTTGTCTTCAAACTTTCAGGTGCACATGATCTCCTTCCAGTGCAGTCCACTGTCGACGCCAGATGGCATTGTGGGTACATTCCGTCAATGCAGTCGTTTCCAAGAAGGAAAAGATCTTGACAGATTTGTGTCTGTTGTGGTTTTGGATGAAGTTGGATTGGCTGAAGATTCTCCCAAAATGCCCCTGAAGGTCAGTTTATCTGACAGTGCAAAGAGTAGTAGATCATTTTTTGTGTGATTCTTGAACACAAATCAGGTTTTGAATCATATCATATATGAGTGGTGCTCTGGCAAAATGAGCGGAAAGTCGTGATTTAAAAAATTGAGTTTGACATATTGTAATTCTCTATAATCTGAGCTTTCGAATGATATATAATATGTCATTCTCTCTTTCTACAATTTTCATTTAGAGATCGAAATACAAGGCAGTCCACTCAAAATCTGGCAGTAAAAAAATGTCGCAAATCGATTTTTAAGTTACTGATTACTATAGTGCATAATAGCAAAATGCGATTAATTACCCCTGAATATTAGAACTTCCCGGCATAATTGACCTTCAATGTACCCATGTTCAGTTCGTCTATCTCCCAACTTTAGATATATAGGTTAACACTTATGCATTAATGCGTTTATGTCAAAAAACGAAAAGTGATCTTTTCACCATATTTTTACTTTAGCAGCCATTTATTCAAAATCTTCAATCGCGCATTTCCGCTCATTTTGCCAGAGCACCACTGATATCATTTTTTTTTTCATGAAAATATTACATTGGAAATTTAACAAGAAGCTGACCAGTGCAAAATCCCTTATATAAGAGTAGATCAGTTCATTTCTTTAAAACAGTATTACAAATTGAAAATGAAAAAAACAAGTACAAAATCCCTTGTATACCAGAGGTCCAATCAGGGTTGATGGAAGGTTACCTCTTGCACAAAGTAAAGTAAAACTAAAACACCAAATATCATAAAATAGTTCATAGAACTCAAGTTTGCTCAACACAAACCAAGATAATTTCTATATTGTTTTGCTAAAAGAGTTTGTGGAATACTCCACTCTTGCACAAAATTGGTAAAATGTTTCCAGTAGATTAAGGTTGAGATTGCACATTTGAACATTTTGACAGGAACCTCCACATCAAACACTCTGAATTTAGCTTGAAATATTTTGTCTCATTCCACAGACACTGCATCCACTGTTAGAGACAGGTTCAGAAACAGATGAAGACAATCCCGCACCACACAAGAAGGTTGGCTTTGTTGGGTTGTCCAATTGGGCTTTGGATCCGGCCAAGATGAACAGAGGGATCCTTGTGTCCAGGGAGGAGCCAGATGAGAAAGAACTAGTGGATACAGCTAGGTAAGATCCGGGTGGGGGCTACTTAGTACAAAAGGGGTTATGGGGACATGTCGCAAATTCGGGTAGCAAAATCAGGCTCTCTGGTATTCCAATCAGTCCTTTTTCTTTGCAAAATGAGGTATTTTGATGGGTTTTCTTTTCAAAATTTTTAGGAAATTTGCGGCAAATGCCGCAAATTGAAACATTTCTTCTCAAAATGTTAGAAAATTTTGCCAAAATAGAGCAAATTTGGACAGAAAAAAATTGTTTTTTTGATTAAATTTAGCTCAAAATTTAAAAGATTTGGTATATGAATGGATCAATTTTTCTTAAAAATTGGTATTTAGATGGGTGGCTTTCCAAATTTCCCAGAGGCACGCCCCTACCCAAACCAAATTTGAGTACCCCTCCCCGGGATAAGATTAACCTTATTGACAAACTTCAGCACACAAGATAGATGGTTTTGTTGGGTTATCTAATTGGTCTTTTGGTCCAACCAAGATGAACAGATGCATACTGGAATCAAGAAAAGAACCTGATGAGAGAGAACTAGTGAATACAGTTGCCTTCAGGTGAGTTTTACCTTTTTGTCAACTAAATGTCAGCACATAAAAAGGTTGGTCTTGTAATTGGGCTTACCTTATTGTTAGCTAATTGTCAGCACACAAGACGGTTGACCTAGTTGGGTTATCTAATTGGTCTTTGGGTCTTGCCAACAGAGGAATAATGGTATCAAGGATACCATTGATTGCTTTACTCCTATGGAAGACGCCGAGATTGAAAAGATCATGAGGAAGTTCCTAAATAAAACTTGCAACTTAGATACTCTTCCAACTTTGCTTGTTAAAGACAATCTTGAGATATTGTTACCCATCTTTGCAAAAATCGTGAACAGTTCACTAGCATCTTGTACTTTTTCTGATACTTAAAAAACAGTCAATCATAACATCTGTTATAAAAAAAGCTAATCTTGACAATAACATTCTTAAAAACTACAGACCTGTTGCAAATATGAAATTCATGTAAACAATTATTGAAAAGGCTGCACGCCAAGTAGCTACCCATGTGAACAATAATAATTTGGGTGAGGTGAACCAGTCATCCTATAAGCGGTCACATAGAGCTGAAATAGCTCTTCTGAAGGTAAAAAAATCATATTCTTCGCTATGTTGACCGCAGTAAAGTCGTTTTCCTGGTGCTACTTGACATGTCAGCAGCCTTCTATATTGTCAATTTTATTGCATAGACTGCAAGCCTACTTGAGTATATTAATGGATCCATTCTTTCCTGGTTTAAATCATTTGCCATAGGTGCAATGTACGTGTTGTCATCAATGATGACAAATCGGATGAACATATGCTCCACTTCTCATTGCCACAGGGTTCTATTATAGGCCCTCATGGTCGTATAATGTACACCACCCCAATTGGTGAAATTATATGGTATATTATCATCATCATAAGCCATTGTCGACCCACTGCAGGGTGAAGGCCTCTCCAATATGGCACCCACAGTGACTTATCTTGTGCTTTCCTCATCCAAGTGACATCTAGGAATTTTGTTATTTCATCTCTCCATCTTGTTCTTTGTCTTCCTGGTTGTCTTGAACAATATATTGGCACCCACTCCGTTATTAATTTTGTCCAACGACCATCTGATGTTCTAGCTAGGTGACCTGCCCAAGTCCATTTCTTTTGTTTAACAACCTGGATGATATCAGTCACTTGGGTCATGCCTCTGATCCATGCATTTGCCTTACGGTCTCGTTTGGTATATTATATATCATTACTACCAACAGAACATTTAACAAACTTCCTGAATTGAATTTGAATGATGTTATCATCAGACCATCTACCAATGTAAAAAAACTTAGCTGTTATGTTTGATAATTGAATACGCTAGAATAAGAACATCCCAACTCCATGTGCTGCCTTCTGTTAATCATATTTATAAAACATAAATGCATACAAATTTCTAAAAATGCTTTCACATCACTAAAATAGCATTTCTATGTCAATATCCTAATCATAGTGTCATATTTGACCTTGTAGTTTACTTTTTTAGACATTGTTAGATTA
>JXSR01S028613.1:40801-53756 GCA_000969725.1 Ophiothrix spiculata
CCACAGGTAGTGGTGGGCTTAAACTGGCCTCAAGAGGGCTCACTCTTTTGCCAACAATTTTGGCCAGGAGTGTATTTCTCAATGTGAATGGTTTTTTAGTAAAATTTGTGGGTCTCAAATCCTTGATACATACCATATCATATAGTAACAACCAAATTTCATGAAATAGAAATGCTTTTTTGTAAAATGCTCCTTTGTGGTGAAAAATGGGTCTTCACACATAGAACAGTACACAGTCAATGGCAGGGCCACAATTTTTGGTCAAATTTGGGAATATTTCAGGACCGATGTTTCACCCACAACTTAACCATTTCTTCACCGTTTCAGGTGGTTGACCCCTCATTTTGAAGGGAATATCTTTCCACCTAACATATTTTTGTTGAATTTATTTTTTATGAACATGCCTACATACCTACAACAGAAACATGTCTTTGTATTAAGGTGAACAGATGATATCTTTGGGATAAAACATTTATTGGTTAGACTTGTGTAGGATGTAAGACTTGTGTAGGACTTATACTCCGTTCAGACACACTAAAAAGTCGTCTTAAGTTGATATCGAGTTTAATTTCAAACACGACTTCGGATTACCGAAAAGTAACTCGACTTACGACTGTTCACACATGCGCTACGATTTGAAGTCGAATTGAAATGAACTTAACTTGTTCCAGGTCAATCCGCTGTAGAAGTAAACACGAATTCAACTCGACTTACGACGACAACTGTTCACACGTACGAAAAGTCATCGTTTGTCGTCGTTAATCGAGTTACATCGAATTACTAACGCGACTTAACTTGCTTTTTAGCGAGTTGAAAACTCGATGTAAGACGACTTTTTGAAAGACGACTTAAATCGACTTGAACTGTTCACACACAAGTAAATTTTGAACTTGATATAACTCAAATACGACTAAAGACGCCTTTTAGGCTCAGTCTGAACGGGGTATTAGATACACTTGTGATGAACTTGTGAGCAGAACCTGAAGGAGCCTGGTAAATAAAATGTCACAATGAAAGATGTGGGTTATGTGGATTCCATTACAATCTGTCAACCTGGAAGATAGTGATGCAGATCCAGGGAAATTGTGAATACAATACTGATACGATGGTCATCACATCAAATATACACTCATGATTGGTTGGTTATTTCACTGAACACCAAACCCAAAACCTATTCACAAACCTGTTGCAGATGAAGCTATAGCATGACAACCTATCATATTTAACATACTTGCTGCTGAAAGGAAGACAGTATTTCTTTCACTTTAAAAAATGTACAAATTCAAATCTAACCTACTAAATAGACAGCAAAATAGATTATTAATATGAAAATATAGTAACAATAAAACAAATCACAAGTATAAAAATTAAATGAAGTCATATTTCCAAAAAGCATATTCAAAGTACAAACAGCAGATGTACAATAGACTGCAACTTTAGTAAACAGAAAAAGATGCTACTTGTTTGAATGCACATGATTCAAACGTCAAAATGGATGCAAAACAGATCAACATCAAAGTGATAAGCTTAACAGTGGTCTCCTTTAACCTCCGGGTGAGCTGTTCAGATGAGTAAATATTGATCAGCCAAGTGGTCGAAAAAATTCTCTTGATTGAAGTAAAAAAGAAGCTTTTTGAGTGAGGTTTCAACAGCTCCAATCAACTGAGAGAGATCGGGTCAGCTGACCTTTCTTGGGCATGTACCAAGGATGCCGGAGGCAGAGCTTTGTATGATGCTTTCCCATTACACTTTCACACGTAGGAAAAAGCACTGGAGAAAAGAGAACTTCATATTTGTCATGCTACTACAGTTGTTAGGGGACATGGAAAACATGGTGCTACCAACTACTATCAGAAAACTGGCTCAAAATAAAAGTGAATGAAGTTAATATGTAATCGCCTGCTGCACAGCTGAATGGATGATGATGATGATGATGATGGGCTTGATGTTCAAAACCACAATTCTGACAAAATATTCACCAACCTGTGAGGGACGAAGCCAAAGCATGGCAACATATAACATTCAATAAAGTCCCATCTGTTGAAAGGAGTGCACATTTCTGGTGTCATTTCACAATATCCTTCAAATTAAAAATTGATTTGGAAAATACTATTCCACATATTGACACGCAGTTCTCACCAAATAAGCATGAATTAATAGGCAATGAGTAAACAACACAGCAAGCAATATTATTTCTTAATTCTAGAAATATCATATGTCAACTTTAAAGGATATTCAATCAGCCCTTAATTGGCAAAGTAATATAACAAGCAATCCAGTTTTGGAATTAGTAATCGTGCCAGCTATTCATTTTAAAGCAAAGTCAAAATCATAAGTGATCCACTTAGCAAATATGGAATTAGCAAACCTTCATGCAAGCCGTCTGTTTAAGCAATACAATGATTTCAAGTAATTGATGTGAAATTAGCAAGCTTAAGGTCATGTGGCAAAGTTTACAGCCATAGCATTTACACCATGATAAAATATTTGTGTTTTTAGTATAGAATGGTGTGGCTGCTGTTTAATTGTAATCAAAAAAGGAGGGGGTAAATATTGGCAATATACTGCTTACTATTTTGCTTGAACATTGCTGATTGCCAGACAAGATTTTGTCTGTTTGAACACTCATTAAAATTATCTTATGTTTACAAAAGTACTAGTTCTATCCAACATTGTGACCTGTGCATGCATACGTGCACCCAGCTAGCAGCATATAGTCCACATGATATATAGATATATAATTTATGTGCATTACAAACTTGCCAAGCAACACTTTGGACACTAAAAAACAAGGTTATAAGATTTTGACTTGTTTTGCACACATAGACGGCTAGCTATACAGAGCTTTGGTACACACCTGACCCACACATGAGTGTGTTATATGATCCCTCATAGGACATAACATTCCATATTACTGTGGCTGTCATGGATACAAACATATCGTGTTAGAACAATCCTAAGTGCATTTTTCACAAACAAGTGTTGATTACGATCGTATGAAGAAAGTCATCTGACTAGTTCTTCACATCAAATAAATAACAAAGAGTGAATGGTCATATCTTTCCAAATAATAGTGGAAGTTCAGATTCAAATTCAGATTTATTTGTTTCAATATCATGCACAGATCATAACAAAAAAAGTAAAAAAGACACAATCGGAAGGCAAAGAAGTCCTGAAGTGATTATGCCCCTATACAATCAGGTAACACAAAAAAAAGTCTGTGCAAGAAATTACAATTTAGCCTTTCTGTTTACTCCATTCTTCCATTGCTAATATCAGTTTTCAATGAGAGGCCTTGGTGTCACAATTTGGAGAAAAAATGGACATCTTGGGTTTGCACAGCTGAATTTTTTCATAAAATTCTTCACTGCAGCTTCCTGCCCATTCTTAGGCTTGTCACACATGCAAGTTTTTGGTACGGACACAGAATGCGCATCTCTTCTGATTTAAACATATCAAAAGGTCATAACATAACTTTGGTTCAATTTTTTTTTTCAACTGAACATTACACTTTTTAAAGATGTGTAGAATTATCTTAAACTTTTAATAAAGTAACACAAATTCAAATAATACACTTTACAAGTTTTCTTGTTTTGGAAAAAACTATTTGAGAAAAGCAACTGAAACTCACCTTCTAGATGTAGAGGAATGGAGACATCTACTACCTGCGCCCCAACAGACTCCAGCTTGTGAACTGCAGCCTTGACGGCCTCATCAACTCTACTATCACTAACATTAGGAAAGCCAAAACCTTCTTTCAAAAGTCCTACTTTAATACCGTCCAGTCTGTCAACTTGCATCTGTGTTACAAAAGCAAAAATCATTCATATCGTTTCATGACAAATCTAATTATTTCAACTTTAGATTTTGTTTTTAGGTTTGATATAAGTATCTGAATTCATCAATTCTCCTTACTTTTCTTTCGTATGATTTTGTTTTGATGAAAATAGTAGCAGGTGATTAATACATACATCAAGTGCATAAATGTGATGGCTCACCCCAAAAGGGGTATTTTGCGACAGATTACTTTTCAAGAAACTGGTGAAAATAAGCAGCAAAAAAAAAATATAAATAAAATAAAATAAAAATAATATAAGAATTTCCAACAGATTTTCTGTTGTACAATTTGATTGCCTTGATCAATTTCATCAAGTAAGGTAAAGCTTAGAAAATGCTGCAACAGATGAAATGATTAAATATCATCTTCCAAGTCCCCCCTTTGGGGTGAGCCATCACAAATATCATATATTATTCAAGCCCATCAAAAATCATCTATTAAGATATTCAGTAGAAACTCATTATAACGAAGTTGCTGGGGACAGACAAATTACTTCTTTTTATCCAAAATTTCATTAGATCAGGGTTTTTAAAACAATAAAAAAACAAAAGAAATTTGTAAAATGGTACAGGAAAATTACTACTTTATAACAGGGTTTTTCTTACATCAGATTTCTTATAATGAGTTTCTACTGTAGTTAGTAAAATTATGGAATTTGTGAATTAAAACTTGTGTCAGAGACTACTGGGTGAACACAATGGTTCATGTACTTACAAATTAAATCAACAATCAAAAATAATGAAAGAAGCTCTGTTGTCCAAGTTACCAGTTTAAGATGACAGAAAAACTGGCAGATGCAAACTTGAAGACAGATGCAATTTGAAAAGATAATCAAACTTAGCAACAATCCTACTGCCATGCAATATACTGTGGCACAGTACACACAAATACAAATATAAATATTATAAATTGACGATGTCAAGATCCTAGATAGAGATAGTCGGTGGTTTGAAAGAGGCGTTAAGGAGGCCATCTGGGTGAGGGCGGAAGAATCGGCCCTTAATCGCTCAGGAGGGGTCAGGCACATTTATCTCACGCATGGGACAGATCAATAAGAACTTTACCTCGCAAGATGATGTCTTCTCAACATCCTATGATGTCATCTAGCTGAAACAACAAGCTACAAGGTCTACAGCATCATAACCTAGCTAAAGGGTGATGGTATCACCCGCAACGTCGGTTACTCGTGAGTATACTTCTGGTTGTCTCAATTCAATTTATAATATTTATATTATTTACCCAGATGAATCAGAGTATACATGTTCACAAATACAAATACTTCGCCACCAACTATTTAAACACTGTTTACATGATTGAGTTACCTCTTTTGTATATTCAGGTACTTTAATGCTACTTTGTTGTCTAGGGTCCAAGCCATCATCATATCCTGCGATAGCCTAGTAAATTTGAGAAAAAAATGAAGATATTGGATTTTAATTATTTCAATTTTAAAGCTACAGACAAGCATTTTTTGACAATAGTTTAATCTGAAGGATAAAAACTTACCAGTTGAGCTCATTATACAAAGTCATCGCTGGGCTAAATCTGGAATTTTGAATAACATGTCAATTGTTAACATTGCGGAAACCACCCTAGTGGGCACACTTCAACTTGATTTGATATTGAGACATTTTTGGTGAATTGTGCCAAGAACTTTATGTTGATCTTTGTTGCAAGTTCATTTGTGAACCAAATCTTAATGTTAAGGATTAATGAAAATAGTTGAGGCTTAACCCTTTGAACCCTGGTCATTCCACGTGTATCTGTACCGCTGACCCGGGCCAACCCGAAAGTTAAAAAGCACAATATAACCCCTAAACTCACTTTGATTTTGATTTCCCTTGCTTTACTTTTTCATTTTACAGTAGTCTGAACTGTTCCAATAACCAGCATTCACATAGGAATACTATTTATGTTGACCAAAATATTTGATATTTACTTTGTAGTCTATAAGCGAAGCCACATTTCTTGAAAATTGTGTTTGAATTTACGAAAATATAAGGAATTTTTCACCTCTGTCAAGTAAATAAGAGCAAAATGACCCATCAAACATGGGTTCAAAGGTTCATTGATGTCTTCAGATATAAATAAGACCATTGGAAATTGTAACTACCCATGCCTGTTGACAGAAACATCAAGTTTCAGACGTGTCTTAAAAGCCAGTTAACAGACCTATCGGGTATCCGGTACATGTACATGTGAGCCGGTATACCGGCTCGTTAAGTTCAAAGGGGTAACAAGAATTAGAGAGTTGATCTGTGCCACTTGGGGCTATAGAATAGACATTACCATAAAAATATAGAACTTGGATGATCTAGCAGTTCCTAAAATAATCTAAATATAGGGAAATTCTTCTAATATTAGGAGGTTAGGTACCTTATGCACAATCATGTCTAGTATTGTAAACTTTCAAAACCTTTAACTTTCAAATGACTTAACATTATCCATTTAATCTGCCTAATAAAGATTGAATAAAAATAAAAATGTCAAAAAGAGCCTATTTGTTAAACTTCACCTACCTCCAATAATAGAGCACAATCATAGACAGTCTTTGCCATTGGTCCCAGATGATCGATAGACACATCCAAACCCATAGCACCTGTATATGGTACCAAACCAAATGTAGGCTTCAAACCTACAATACCACTCCATGCTGCAGGAAGTCGAATGGAACCACCCTGATCACCACCTATTGCCATGTCTACATCACCAACTGCAACCTGTATGAAATAATGATTTTTACATTTTTAAATTAATAAAGGTTGTGACTGGAATCCAATCCTTGCATCTTTGCTTCAACCAGACCCCATATCCCTCCACCTGCCACTTTCAGGAATTGTTTATTTTTTATTTTATTACGCTTTATTATGAAGGAAGTAAATGACCCTTTGATATTGACTCCATAGTGCATTGAAACTACATGGAACAAATTATAAGATAAAACATCAAGATTTTCTTCAGGAAATTTGATTGGGTGAATTATTTACTAGACCTTTTAGGATAATCTGTAGATGTTCTACACAATGAGTATAATGAAATCTATTAAAATTTTTAAAATCTTGATATTTTGCATAGCCAATGCCACATCACTTTATCCAAAGTATTATGACTTACTCAAATAACCTACCAAAACTGCACTCCCTGAGCTTGAGCCACCAGCACTACGAGTCGATCGGGTCATGGGGATTTAGGACTGGTCCTTATACAAGTTACCTACCAAGACAGCACTCCCTGAGCTGGAGCCGCCAGCACTACGAGTCGGGTCATGGGGATTTAGAACTGGTCCTTTAGCTGTGGTAAAGCTTGAGCCAGAAAAACAGAGATTTTCACATGTTGCCTTTCCAGCAATTGTACCTCCTAAAAAACAAATCAAAAAGATTAGAAAATGTTACAATTACTACTCACGCAGGGATTGTCTTTTGGAATTTGCAGGCGAGCATATTATAAATTTGGCTCTCCTGAAGCTGTTTAGGTGGGCATAAGTCTGACCAATACAAAGGCTCAATGCAATAGCGACAGGAAATGTTGCATTCTAAGAGGAGCTCCAAATTGATCACCTAGATCAATTGAGGAGAGCAATTAAGAAGAGCAAAACTCTATAGTGCCTTAAAAGACTATATGGTTCAACACTAGGAAATGCCTTTCCTATACTTTTATATGGTAAAAGGGGTATTTTTTAGCGTGTTTTTCTCATATTTAGAAATCTTAGATGAACAAACGGGCATTGTAGGGTTAAAGTATGACATGTATTCTTCAATTAGTGTGATTTTCATGATATGGATACCTGGAAAATTATATAGAAAATTTGCGTCGAAGGTAATGAGACCATACTGCCCTCATTTTGACCCGATTCAATTCTAAAAATCTTGTTTTGGGGGCGTTTTATGGAGAATCACTCTCCCGGAATAATATTTGACTGCTTCTCAATTAAAATGTCAAAAAATGAAACAAGATACTTCAATTTAACGATGCAATATAAAATTTTCATATTTTATTACACATATAAATTATGAAGGCTAGTATATGTCTTGCAGATAACTCTTGTTTATTACAACTCAAACTATCATATCATATGTGGTGTAAGTCGCCAATTTGGATGAGCGATATATCGACTTCTAATAGCAACATTAGTGTTGGGTGATACTCAATAATCCACATCCTCCCTTCTTTACTTTGAGCAATAACAAAATCTTTTTTTAAAGCTTGCTTAAACTTTAAACTCAAGTTAAGAGTGATTTTTCACTTGTTTCAAACAGGAGTCCTTTGCTCAGTATAATCAAGTCTTTATCTTTCCTTTTTTTGTTGAAAAGAAATAAAACAGATCAAATAATTATAAAATAAAATGTATCCTTGCAAGTTGTGTATAGTTTTGAGTTAAAAAACATATATACAGAGTACTTCCAGAGCACTCAAATGTGGACTGGCTTTTCCTTATGCTTAGTCACACATGTGTAAACTCATTTACAATTATAGCAGTCATAGTCAGTTTTGCCCAGCCTAGTATGTTGGGAGTAAAAGTTACATGTACTTGGGATTGGGCCTGGACACTCTGCCAAATCTTGTAATCACTGGCTGGGGCTGAGCAAGCGGTGCAACTGGCTGTTGTGCTGGTTGTTCAACTGGTTGGTTTGGGAACAAATCAAAATCAGGTTGAATAGAGGGTGCATGTTCTGCGACTGGTAACAAATGTCTGCGATTGCGTCGATATGTTGTATAGCGGGTTTTGACTTGGTAAGATCTTGGGTTTTGAGTGTGAGCTGTGACAACTCCAAGCTGATCATGTCCTTTCTTTGTGTTGATACGTACAACTTGTCCTGTTGATAGGGGGCGGGGCGCAAGGGCTTTGCTGACTTGTCATAGGACGCTTTCTGAAGCTGATGCGTTAACTGCCGTGTAACATGTTTCTGTACTGTGGGCTTGAGAAGGGGGGTCGCAGTTGGAATTGGTGTGCGGAGAAGACGCGACATAAGGCGCTGAGATGGTGATCCAAGATTATGATCTGCGGGGATATTACGGATGTTCAAGAGATTGCGATACAGATCTGATCCTTTGCGTTTACTTTTTTCTAGTATTTGTTTGGCGCGTTTGACGGAGCTTTCGGCGAGCCCATTTGACTTTGAATGGACTACTAGTAATATGGTGAAAACCCCATGACTTTGCAAATTGCTGAAATTCATAACAATCAAATTGTCTAGCATTGTCACTGATGAGCGTACGGGGGATTCCATGTGTTGCAAATTGCTGCTTCAAAGTCTCAATGACTGTGTGTGATATTGTGTTATCAAGAAGAGCAAAATCAAACCATCCAGAATAAGAGTCACCGAGTGCAATGTAATTCTGTCCATTCCAATAAAAAAGATCAACACCGATTAATTCCCAAGGAAGACTAGGAGTGGGGTAACTTTGCATAGGTTCTTTCTGTTGGTGGGGTTTTGTGCTGTTACAAACTGCGCATGTAGATACTAATTCTTCAATGTCTTTGCACATCGAGGGCCAAAATACCACATCTCGGGCTCTGCGTTTTGTAGCTTGACATCCAGGGTGGCCTTCATGCAATATTTTTATGTATTCAGCTTGCAATGATTTTGGGATAATTGCTTTATTGCCTTTCAAAATTATATCGCGATCATCAAGAGTCATTTCATCTCTGAATGAGAAGTATGGGCGTGTCTCTGCTGGTGCGTAACCAGCGCGTTGGGGCCAACCGTTGCGAATTACTGTTGCAAGAGTTTGTAGTTCTTTGTCTGATGAGGTTGCTTCTTTCAGTGGAGCGAGTCTGGTATCCGATATGGGCAAAATTGTCATAACTTGCAAATCATAATGTTCATCACTATGCGTTGTAGGCAAGGGGGCGCGAGACAACGTGTCAGCGAGGAAGAGTTCCTTTCCTTTCTTATATACGAGGGTAAGGTTATATTTCTGAAGTTGTAGAAGCATGCGTTGCAGCCGGGCAGGAGCACTATGCAAAGGCTTTTAAACGATTGTAACAAGTGGCTGATGATCGGTTTCAACTGTAATGTTTTTTCCATAAATGTAGTCATGAAACTTTGTGCAAGCGAAACAAACTGCGAGTAATTCTTTCTCGATTTGAGCGTATCGTTGTTCATGCTCTTTCATGGTATGAGATGCGTATGCTACCGGAGCGCCATCTTGCAGGCATGCCGCGCCAAGACCGAACTTTGAAGCGTCACAGGTTATAGTTACTGGCTTTTCGACATCAAAGAACTTAAGGGTGGGGGCGTTGGTCACTTTATCTTTAATCTGGTTGAATGCAGACAGATGATGCGGCATCCAGCACCATGCGACGTTATCATGCGTGAGCTCACGAAGCGGGCCTGCGAGTTCACTCAATTGCGGGACAAACTTAGACAAATATGTGACCATCCCAAGAAATCTTTGCAGGGCTGTAACGTTTTCTGGAGGGTGCATATTAGTAACAGCGTGAACTTTATCTGGATCAGGTTGTAAGCCATGGGACCTGAACACGTAATATTATTATTATTATTATTAACATACGCGACGTCGCGCAAACCAATTTTGCATTTGTTTGGATTCAATTTGAGGTTGACTTCACGAGCACGATCAAGTACTGCTTTAAGGTTCTTATCATGTTCTTCTTTAGTGCGGCCACCCACTAGGAGGTCATCAACTATTATGGAACAGGGAAGATCTGCGAAAAGTTGTTCCATAGCGCGCTGGTACACATCAGACGCGGAACAAATTCCATACGCCATTCGTAAATAGCGGTACCGGCCGTACGGAGAACTGAATGTAGTTAAAAGCGACGATTGGTAGTCAAGCGGTATCTGCCATGATAATGTAACAGTACCTAGAGTGTGCACTTTATTTCCACCATAGGCTTGTAGTGTAGTTGCTTTATCATTGTTGATGGGCACTGATGGAGCTAAAATTTTGTACAGATTATGAGGCAAAACATTGCAGCGTGCGCCAGTATCAAGTTGGAATGTGGCACGTTTACCATTTAAAATCAACGTGCTGAATGTGAAAGTATCCATAATCCTGATTGTCATGTTCTACAAGCAATGGTTGTTCATTACAGACTTCTGGTGCATCTGGAGTAGCGGAGTAGTCAAGCTGATTAATTTGTGGCCGAGTAAGGCAACATCTAGCATAGTGGTTTCTCTTGCGGCAGCTATTGCATATGACACCGAATGCAGGGCAGCGATTTGGGGCATGTGAAAAACCACAATTGCGGCAGGTCTGCTCATTGGGTGAACGATGCTGTCCTACAGGAGAGCGAGGTTGTCCACCAGAGAATCGGTGTTGGTTTGATCTTACCCTCGTCGTGTTGGAGCGTTGCTGGCGTGGGTTAGGCGTATATTGTCTCTGGTATAGCGCATTTACACTATCTGGCATGTTGCCGGTACTACTATGTAGGATTTGTTGTTGATGGGGATTATACTGTCTCTGGTAGAGGGCGCTAACACTATCTGGCATGTCACTTGCAGATCTACTGGGTATAGCTCTAGCTTGTTCATCAGCAAATTGCATTGATGTGGCGACTTCAACGGCACGTTTAAAATCTAGTTTTGTCTCTTCTTGTGCTAGCAGGGATCTCTTAATACGACTATCATTTATGCCACAGACAAGTCTATCGCGTAATTTCTTATCTAGTCCATCACCATAATCACAATCTTTTGCGACAGCTTTTAGTGATGAAATAAAATCAGTTACAGACTGATCTGGTCGCCGAATCATAGAGTCAAACTCATTGCGAGCAACAATGCTCGATTTTATTGGGACGAAATGTTTGTTCAGTTTGCATACAATATCTTTATAGCTTGAATCTTTGGGTTTTAGTGGAGCTAGAAGATCACAAATAAGTTTTAAAGTTTCTGGGCCTATGGTGGAATTAAGTATGGCCCGTTTACGGTCGTTATTATCGATACCATTTGCGATAAAGTACTCCTCAAGTCTATCTACATACATCTCCCATTTTTCACTTCTGCTGTTGAATCCTCCGATTCTGCCTTACGTAGCCATTATCTCGGTTGTTTATCCCACGTTCTGTCACCATATAAATTATGAAGGCTAGTATATGTCTTGCAGATAACTCTTGTTTATTACAACTCAAAATATCATATCATATGTGGTGTAAGTCGCCATTTGGATGAGCGATATATCGACTTCTAATAGCAACATTAGTGTTGGGCGATACTCAATAATCCACAACACATCTTAGCCCAATTTCAAGCTTTTTAGAGTAGGTTCTTTGGGTGCCCCGTGAGCAAATAGTCCGCCTAATTGACACGGCTTGCTTTTCAGTAGCTATTTAGTGGTGTGTAACCATATGCTCTTCAAGAATTCACTAAGATTTCTTGATCATTTGTAAGCCAAGATATGGTATAATCTATCAGAACTAGATGTTCTATACCGATTAAATATTTTGTGCTGTGTGAGCAAGATCAATTTAGATGCAATTTTGTTTAACAAAGCATGAATGTATTTGGCTACACAAGTGAGCAGTTTTGGCTACACAAGTGAGCAGTTTTGGATACCACCCAGTCACAGCTACTATTAGATTAAACAGTTTTATTCATGGCCTTATCAGTTGTTGGAGCCTTATTTGAAATGAAGAATGGCAAAACTGAACTTTATTTCAAATGTTAATGGCTTGTACCTTAATTTTTTCTGCACCATGTTAATCTGGGATGAAGATTACGATAAATTTTCTTCCCAGATATAAATGGTATCCTTACCTGCATCTAATATCCTGGTCACCACCGTAGCATCAGTATCTGCCGTATACCCTTCTAAAGCTCTGCATCCATTCATCATTGGAACCCCTGCAACCATGATAGTATCTTTGATGGCTACTTTCTTGCCCAGCAGTTTGCCAGACTTAGCTCCTTCTATATTCGTTTTCCAATACCTGGAACAAAAGTTAAAACAAGATGAAAGCATATCTTTTGTAAAACTACATTCTTTTACTGTGTGTATCCAGAAGCTTAAAAATATAGCCAATTACAATTTGATTCACATCCTACAAAGTCTGTATTATGGCAAAGCTTTGTTACTTTGTAAGTGCCAAAATTTGATGCCAACAAGTAGGCTCTAGATATAAACATCAACCAAAATTCACCTCTCAGACGCATA
>JXSR01S028613.1:75584-87692 GCA_000969725.1 Ophiothrix spiculata
GAACTGCAACTTTAAATTTCAGCCAATTCAAGTGAAAGAAAGAGAATCACCAAAACATTTGAAGATGCCAAGACCTATCTATGAAGACACCATGATTGACATTACATTAATCATAAATTTTTATGATCAATTTTTCTGTTGTTTTGCATAATCATATTTTGATAAAAGCTGGAATTGCAACTTTCAGCCAATTAAAACAGAAGGAATATAATTAACATTTAAAGATCAAATTTAAGTGTTGAACTTAAGATGTGGCTATAACTTTAAAGACTTATCTTTTATAGTTAATTTGCTCAAGATTACATAGAGCTGTAAAAAGGTTATACTGATTGACATGTCTTATTATTATAAAGGCAGGCTTTTATTTTAGTCGGTCAAAAGTTTTCATCAACTTAAAAACAAGATTTGTTCAAAAAACAAATATTTATGCTCTTTTATTTAAAAAATATTAAAAACTAATTTCCCTCAGTAATATCTTGATACTATTTCCCTCGATACCATATAGTCTAAAGATCACTTAGGGGCAAAAGTGTTTACAATTGCTCTCATGAGTAGTCAAAACTTATATCCTATTGCCTGCTCAAAACAAAATCATTATATAAAACAAATATTAACTGTCTTGTCACCCTGATAATAGTACCGATTGGCAATATATTGAGCCAGTCAATATTTTACCATTACCCGCTCAAATAAAATTGATATATATAAAACAAATATTGACTGCTCTTTTATTATGGAAAACCATTGGAAATAGTACAAATTTCCCACTCGATGATCTTGAGAATATATAGTATTATATACCAATTGGCATGATTTGAGTCAGTCAAAAGTCTTTTGCTATTGCCCTCTCAAAACCAAATTGGTATATAAAGCAAATATTGACTGCTCTTTAATTCTGGCAATAGTAAAAACTATCTCCCTCATTAATTTTGAAATTATTATTCTTCTAGTATAGTCTCAAGATCACTCTGGGGCTTACTATTGCCATCTTGAGTTGTCAATATTTGTATAAACAATACACAAGCTAATTGTTCGACAGTGGCCGGTTATAGTCCCTAAGATAAATGCCTGCCTTCCATGGACTCAAATGGAATAAAGCATGAAACTAATTTTGAATGGTTATATGCTTGGTGGATCCTTTTCTTCAATGTGTACCAATTAATGTGATTTGAACCAGTCAATATTCTTTATTATATACCAATTGTCATAATTTGAACCTAGTTTTATCAGTATATAAAATAAATATTGACTGCCCTTTTATTCTGGCAATAGTAAAAAATATTTCCCCTCGGTGATCTTGAGAGTAATGTACTATTTCCATCGACTCTCAGATTTGTGAACTTGTATAGACATATATTGTCTCAAGTTCACTTTGTGGGTAAAGTTTTTACCACTGCAGTTACAAGCAGTCAATATTTTTGTTCTGCTCAAAACAAAACCAGTATATAAAACAAATATTGACTGCTTTTTCATTCTGGGAATATGTAAAATTTATTACACCTCATAAATATTCATGAAGCAATCATATTCAATCATTAGCCAGTCAAAAGCTGCTGACAAGTTGTTAGTTTTTATTACTACATCTCTTGAATATTTATAAGTGCATACTGTCTTTGTATTGGTCAAATAACGGAAACGTGTAGTGTTAACTTCTTTCTCGCGTGCACGTTAACACACGAATACAGTTCAGTCGCGGATCTAGGATCTGAATTTTACGGGGGGCGGAGGATGTGTTTTTCAGTTTTTATATTAGGCTGATTTTACAGGAATTTGCCAATTTTACGGGGGGCGCACACCCCTTCCGCTCCCTACCTGGATCCGCAGCTGCAGTTGCATGAGCCCAGAGCATTGTATTGAGGTACCTCAGAATGTGTGCACCCGTAGCTGTCAACAGTAACTACACTCTTAAAAGAAAGGGTCAAATTGATCCGATAAAGCATCAAATATGAGCTTACCCTTTCCCGGATCAATTTTTGTTTGATCTGAAAAGGATCAAATTTGAGGAGAATTTGGATCAAAATTGATACGCGGGTAAGCTCATATTTGATACTTTATCCGATCAATTTGATCCTTTCTTTTTAAGAGTGTACATGCACATAGTTGAACTTTTTAATCAGCAGTCTGTTTTATGAAGATTTCCTTAATTTTGCTGCACATTGTAATAAAACAATGAAGGGACCCCTGAGTTTTCATCAATAACTACAAGAAATTGATAATCTAACTAGGGGACCCAGAACAATATGTTGAGGTACCCACAACATGATTTAGTCCTGTGGATTGTTGAATCACTAGGTGTATAGAATTGTGTCCAAAGGTTTCAAATCCTATGCAATTGTGATGGCAATGATCACTTTGACAGCTGCTATCACATTGTGATTGTAGGCCTACATGATTTAAAAGCTGTTTCTGCATCAGGCTCCTAATTAAATTTTTCTTTTCAATGCAGTGGGCTGATGTTTACTTGAAATTTCCCTTGATGTACAGTTGGCATTTTCCATGATTATAAAGGATTGGTTTCTTCAGCCTGTAATTGAAAAAATAAAACAAACAAAATGCATCTTACTCGTCATGCTCTACATGTAGTACATTGTATGCAGTGTGGTTTGAACCCCACCCTTTATATTTTAAACAAACCCTATCCAGACAAGATACTGAAAATTCTCTAAAATCACACTTTCTACAAACTTTAATAACCAATGGGGTACTTAATTCATCCCACTTTAGTTCATTTATTAAAGGGAACATTCATGATACACTTCTCATCCTCAAGGTCACCTCCGTCAAAATTGAGTTTTGCAGTTAGAAATAATCCTTGAATGGTATATTGTTACAATCCTCAAACCATTCTATAAAGCATGTGCTGCATACAGTGAAGACTTTACATTGATCAAAAGCCTATGACGTGACCCGCCATATCGAAAGGTACCTTAAGGGTCCCAAAATCTGATTATTTGGTCTTAGGGATCACTTCAAAACCCGACCGGCGGTTGACCGCCCGGAACCGCCGGTTCCGGCCAGTTGCTATTGTTCTCAACAATGACAACCGCCAAGAACCGCCGGTTCCGTGCGGTCAACCGCCGGTTGAGTTTTGAAGCGACCCCTTAATTATTTGAGATTTTAAGCTTTAAAATGACACCTTGCTTTTGGTTATTAAAGGGACTAGTCTAGATTCCACCTAGAATTAAATATTTATGAAAATGCTCTAAACAAAGCTTAAAAGTATAGCAAAATCAAAAAAGTGCAAAAATTTACACACAAATGGCTCAAATTGAGAGGGAATTAATTTGCAATATATCATTCTTTGATGGTGGTGTGTTTCCTAAATCTTAACTTTTGTACCTCAGACGGTTTTGCTAGATAAAGGATCAAATAAAGCTCATGGAAATAATTTACAACATATTAAAAGAGAAACAATTTCATCAACAATAATTTGTTTGGCCATCACAAGTGTAGAAACAAGATTTTTATCACTTTTCAAACTAGAAACACTGTTTTCACACCACTTTTTGTCTCCGGCGACAAAAATTAAAGTAGGTAAAGAATTGCAATTTTCTTCAATATTCCTCAAAATCAAGGAAAACCACTTAGGTTATATTACTATAACATGTTCTATCGATTCAAGTAAAAAAAATATGCAAGTGAAAAATTAGTGGGAAGAATCTAGGCCAGTCCCTTTAAATTATTAATAATTTTCACAAGTTTTTGTCTGGTATACTCCTTGACTACCATAGCCTATGGTAATTCACTAAGGTCCCATTTTTTATGTGAGTTGACGAAAATTTGATCCAGAAGCACAAGCCAAAAAACTTCGTTTGGGGATATTGATTTGATTGCAGAGCTTGCTCTTGGAAGTGTACCAATACCATTGCCAGAAATTTCAGGAAAGTGAAAATGAGAATTCAATTCATAAAATTAACTATCAATTTCAAGCATATCTTTTTGTATCATGCTCATTCCATCCAATTTTATATCAACGTTGGTCTTTTTGTCTGGTATACTCCTTGACTACCATAGCCTATGGTAATTCACTAAGGTCCCATTTTTTATGTGAGTTGACGAAAATTTGATCCAGAAGCACAAGCCAAAAAACTTCGTTTGGGGATATTGATTTGATTGCAGAGCTTGCTCTTGGAAGTGTACCAATACCATTGCCAGAAATTTCAGGAAAGTGAAAATGAGAATTCAATTCATAAAATTAACTATCAATTTCAAGCATATCTTTTTGTATCATGCTCATTCCATCCAATTTTATATCAACGTTGGTCCATATTCATACAAATAATGCAGGCTAACAAGTGAGTCTAGGTTATTCAAAGCTTTCATTTCTTTCATGCTTTTAATTATTTGTGTATACAGTATGTGTCAGTACCGGGGTCAGTACATGCACTGTTGTTGATTTAGAGGAAGCGAGCTCAGCTATATAGTATGCAATGCAGCGCGCGTGCACAATTTCAATGGCTTCTTAATGTACTGAATCGAAGTCTCGTCCCAAAAACACACTGTAATCTCGGCAAACATGAAACCATATACCGAATCCTTTCTGCTGGACATAAACTAATATGTAGGGATCATTTACCATAATTTCAAAAATAGCTCACTTACCTCAAAAATACATTTCTAGTCATTTTACTCTAGCGTCGTCTTCGACATTTCATCAGCTATGGTATTGTAAACAATAGGAATACACTACTTGACCTCGTTTTGAACTCCGAAGTCACGTGCATAAACACATGACCGGCCCTCTTCGGTAGGGTTTGGTCAATAGTAGATATGGTCTATTAAGGTGACTTTGCCAAAGTATGTTAATTTTCTTACTTTCCAACGATTAAGGATGTTTTCAAGTTGAATAAGCTTTGGTTTCCAGTTTAAGTTGTCAACTTCTTTTCGTTCTTTTCCGAAGTAAATTCCAAGACTTTTAATAGGTTTATCTGACCTCTTAATTCCAAAGTCAAAGTCTTTTTTATCAAACTTTCCTAGATAGATACCTTCTGTTTTTGATTTGTTAAGTACAATACCCGATACAGAGCTAAAACTTTCTATTTCATCAAAAGCATATTTAGCAGAAGTTGGATTATTAACAAATATAATAGTATCATCAGCTAGTTAAATAATTTTGGTTTCCAGGTTGTGATCATTAAAGAATTTGAAGCCTTCAATATTTTTGTTCATTTTGATTTTCAATGACATGAATTCGGCTGCTATTATAAATAAAGATGCAAATACAGGACAACCTTGGCAAATGCCTCTTTCTATTTTTAAAGGCTTAGACAAGTATCCATTTATAGATATGCAACTATTTACATATTAGTGTATGTTGTTTTCACCCATTTTATAAATCCATTACCAAAATTAAATTTCATTAAACACTTTTCAAGGAAATTAATTTCAAGGGAATCAAATGCTTTTTTGAAATTGACAAAAAGAATAGCTGCGTTGTTATCATTCTCCTCACAATAGTTAATTACATCTTCAATTATCCTTATGTTTCTACCAATAAATCTTCCTTGCACATAACCGCACTGATCATCACTGATGATTTTTTTAATTACTTTCTGAATCCTCATAGCTAATGCAGCAGTGCATATTTTGTAATCGTAATTTAGTAGTGTTATGGGTCTATAATTATCAAAGTTATTTCTCTCCCCCTTTTTATGTATAAGCTTAATAATACCTTGTTTTTGAGAAAATGAGAATTCACCATTTTGGTAACCTTCATTTAATGCGTCAACCATCATATGCTTAACATCATTCCAGAAACTTTTATAGGAATAGACGACTTCCATGTGTCCCATAATGAATCTTGAAAGTACGGCAAATAAGGGACCTTGTGACGTAATCTTGCTCAGTATACCATATTAGAAATTCTGCGCAATTGCGCACAACTCGACTGCGCAGTTTTTGGTACTTTCAAGATGCATTATGGGACATACGAAAGCGGTCTATTCAGTAGTCAGTCCGTCACTGCCAGGAGATCTATTAGATTCTAGTATTTTCGTAATAGTGAAACATTCATCAATTGTTAATGGACCATTGCAAAGCATCTGATCATTTTGGTTAAGCTTTGGCAGATCATTTACATAATTGCTAATAACATTTTCTTTAATATTTTTTGATGTATACAATTTTCTATAATAATCCACAGTTTCATGTTGTATATCTCAGTAACATTTGTCAGATTTTTACCATTCTTTGATTTCAGCTCTGTGATAGAGTTTTTGCATTTATTGTGCTTTTCAAGCCCTTTAATATATTTTGAATTTATTTCCCCTTCCTCGTGCCACTTTACTCTTGATCTGACTATAGCGCCTTTTGCAGCTCTAGCATATATTTTATCCAATTTTGACTTTGTTTTGACATATGAGTTCTTATATCTATTATGATCTTACTGTAGCTTTGCCTCAAGATCTTTTTCTAATGTTTTTAAAACATCTCTTTCCACTTTTGCTTTGATTTTACAGTATTCAATCGAGCAGTCTTTGATTTTCCTTTTACACATTTCCCAAGTCTCACGGATCTTTGATTTGTTTGTGGGATCATTTGTGAGAGAAGAGTTAAATTTCCAATAACCTGGACCCTTTTTTACAGTTCAAAAGCTTACTTTTAGCGAAAATGCATTGTGGTCAGTTTTTACAGATGGTCTGATATCAGTAGATACAATGCTTTTTAATATGTTGTTTTGTATTAGCCAGTAATCTAATCGTGAAAATAAATTTAATGAGATTTGCCTCCATGTATATTGTCTTTTATCAGGCCAGGTTTTTCTCTATATGTCAATAAGATGAAAATGTTTCATGATTTTTCCAAGATATTTGCTACATTCACTATTCTTATTTTTAATGTTTTTTGTATCCTTAATTTTGTCTTGCACACAATTTAAATCGCCACCCAAAATTAGAGAATGCTGCACATTTCTTTTCAACCAAAACAGAGTTTTCTTGAAAAATATATTTCTCTCCTTATAATTTGTTGGTGCATATATATTATGAAGTGTATGGGATATCCTGGATTGACAAATTCATCAATAATTTTCTACCATCAGTAGTAGCTACATGATTTTCTACTTTAACTCTTAATTTTTGTCGTAAACTATTGTGACCCCTTTACTATGTGTTGAACCAAATGAACTTAAAATTTCTACATCCCATTCTCTTTGAATAATTTTTTCTAATTCTTTTCCTAAGAATGTTTCTTGCAAGAAACAAACATCAGCATTTTGTCTTTTCAACCATTGATGTACAGTATCTATTTCTTCTCATTTACCCAACCCCTTACATTTACAGAAATAAAATGTATGCAATTTTTATCCATGGTTACGGTATAACATTATTTTTTTGGTACTCTTTTTATTTTATTTTTTTTGGTTCTCTTTTTTCCCAGACCTCCCCACTTAATTTTAACACATACATAATAATTTGAGTGTTTACATACAATACATTTGTTTCACTGCTTACCCGATGTGTAGTCCATTGTTTCAAAGAAGCAGCACACACAAGTTCTATGAAGTAACATTCCCTTTGGAAGACTTTGATCTTGATTTCTTCTTATTTTTGCCCTTCTGCTTTCTCTTTGAGCCACAGTTTTTACTCTGATTTGGTGAAGGTGACTCAGCACTAAAACTTGAGTATCATGTACTACTTCTGAGGCAGAGTCATTTACAGAACTGTATGATGTTTCTTCTGTTTCATCAGAGTCACTTGCATTAGTACTATCAGATCTGTCTTCCTCTGATACTTTCTCACTATGGTATTTCTGATCTCTGCTTTTAGAGCTGGTTGTAAGAGGAGCAAACGGGTCTTGGTAATTTCTATCTTTCCAGATTTCAGTTTGAGATAGCTTTGAGACCTTGGTCTCTGTCCTGTGTTTGCTACTTCCCATTGTTTTTTGATTGTCATTTCCTGATTTTTCCACTTGTGTTTCCTTTTGATTTTTGTCTTTAATTGCATTTCTGTGGGCATGACTTGTGTGTATGACCTATATTTGAGTGGATTTCCACTGTAGTATTATAACCTAATAAGAATAGTAGTTTTCCACGATTTTGAGGAATAGGCCCTATTGAAGAAAATTGTAATTCTTTAACTACTTTATTTTTTTACGCTGGCGCAAAAGTTGAAGAGTGGTATTAGTGACCTTGATAAGGAAAACAGAAGCAAGACGTCAAGTGACGAAGAGAAAGCTGAAGTTCTCAACAAGTTTTTCTCAAGTGTATTTACCAGAGAAGATGTACACATCCAGGGGGGTACTCAAATTTGGTTTGGGTAGGGATGTGCCCCTGGAAAATTTGGAAAAAACACCCATCCAAATAACAATTTTTAGGAAAAATTTACCCATCCATATACCAAATCTTCTACATTTTGAGCCAAATTTAATCAAAAATCTTATTTTTTTTGTCCAAATTTGCTCTATTTTGGCAAAATTTTCTACCAGTTTGAGAAGAAATGTCCAAATTTGCGGCATATATAAAATTTTGAAAAGAAAACCCTTCAAAGTACCTCATTTTGCGAAGAAAAAGGACCAATTGGAATACCAGACAGCCTGATTTTGCTACCCAGATTTGAGGCACCTCGCCATAACCCATTTTGTACTAAGTAGCCCCCCCCCCAGGTTACACATATTCCAAATCCATTAGATAACATTGTAATCATAACAGAAGAAGTGTTGAAGAAGCTTAGGAGTCTGAAGCCATCTAAATCACCAGGGCCTGATGGGATTCATCCCAGGGTTTTGAGAGAAACTGCAGACATTAATATTGCTGAACCATTGACTGAAATCTATAATAATTAAGACTCTTCAAGATGGACATGTTCCAGATGAATTGAAAATAGCCAATGTTACTGCAATTTACAAAAAAGGGAAGGCTATATCACCAAGCAACTACAGGCCAGTGAGCCTGACCTCGGTAATCTGCAAGATAACGGAATCCATACTCAGAGATCATATTATGAGCTTTATGGATGAAAAGAAGATCTTGAGTAACCAGCAACATGGCTTTCGTAGTGGAAGATCTTGTGCAACACAACTGATGAGTGTCTTAGACTCATGGACAAGCATGCTTGATGATTAAGGCGGAGTAGATGTTGCATACCTAGACTTTAGTAAGCCTTCGACTCGGTACCACATCAAACATTGATTAAAAAAATGAAGGGGCATGAAATTCAAGGGAAGTTGCTAAGTTGGATTGAAAGCTTCCTGAAAGGGAGAAGACAGCGTGTGATGGTGAATGCGAAAAAGTTGTCCTGGGCCGAAGTTGTAAGTGGGATTCCCCAAGGCAGTGTGTTGGTTCCAATACTCTTCATCATATATATAAATGATCTGCCAGACAATCTAAAGGGGCATGCAGAGATGTTTGCAGATGATACGAAGGTATACAGCCACATCGGGACACCAGATGAAAAAGAAATACTACAACATGACTTAGACATCTTGTGACTGGGCAGAGAAATGGCAGCTGAAATTAAATGTTAGCAAGTGTGGCATAATGCATTATGGGAGACAAGAGAACCCCACAGAGCCTTACACCATGAGAGACGGAGCAACAAGATGAATCATTAGGTCTTAAACTCCTTTGTCTTCAGTTTTCTTCCGTGGTCTCGGTTAAAGACTTATTATTGGTTGACATCTTTCATTAAAATCCTTTTTTTTTTCGACTCTTTTGGTAGAAATTGTATCCTAAACTACTCGAATTTTGCACCAAAAGTAACAGAGTCAAGGAATATGAGAGTATCAGGAAGATCCGTACTTTAATTGAACATTTTGACCAATAAGTTAAAACTGAACTTAAAATATCACTTTATGTTAGGTACTGGTCAGGTAAGATTGGTTTGGATTGATTCTTCTCCAGTTGCTTGCAGAATTCTCTTCATTTCAAGTTTGCATTTCTTTAGCTGGAAGTCTAAACTTACAAATCGGACCAAAGTTGATTTAAAGGGCTTTTTTAAATTCTCCATATCTTTTAACTGGAATGGTAAAATGAAACGGGACAAAAAGCATGTTGTAGAGTAATTACTCTACTTTTGAAAAACATATATTACTATGATTTAATTTTTTGGCAACCATTTTTTACTATTCTTTATTTGCTCGTTGCATTACCGTAATATTGGGACAAGCTGTATAAGATTTTGATCAAAAATGGTTTGTAGTAAAAACAGCATAAAACGAAGGAATGTGACTATCTAAAAGCATTTGCAAGTGTATTTTGTGAAAAAAAAATGTTTTGCCAGAAAAACTAGCACATGTGGAATTAGATTTGGGATCCCGAATTTAATTCAACAAATGGCCAAATAACCCCAACAAATCAAAAGTCATGGGTGACAGGAAGCGCTTCATTTTTAACACTTTATAGTATTGCTTTAAATGTTTGTCCATGTGTTGGCAACAAAATTAGCCAAATATAATACCAAAATCATTAACGATTCATGTACAAAATTATTATTACGTTGCGAATTTACGCCGTGATTTGACCTTAATCAATCCTAATCTATCATTACTAGTCTCTTACACAATACAAAACCACAAGTTCATAATGTTGTAGAATACAAGGGATATGCTACGGGTCTTGTAACAGAGTCTGATTACTTGTTGCGTACTTCAAGATTTATAGAGTATAGTTCACACATTCAAAAATTCAACCCCAAATATATCGGCTACTAAGCAGTGTTCTCGCTAAGAATTTTGACTTTGCACCAAAGCGACATAAACAAGAAAAATACATCTCAACATTACCAATTTCGGAAAGGTCACCTCAAAAATGAGAGTAATTTTGAATACAATCTGAAATAAGTGAATGTTGTGTATAACCAAAACCCTTATTTTTGACTTTTTTGTTTTGGAAACCCCTTGCGCAATTGTTTTGAGCTTCTGCGCCAATTTCGCGACATACAGCCTTAGTGGGAACACTGCTACTAAGTAGCCTCAGGTCACCCTACATACAATTTCCAGTCTTGACCCTATTACTGATACATTTTTACCACATGTTCAATGTACCCTAGTCCACCATAGTACATTCCAACTTAACCACATGTTCCAAGTAGCTCTGCATGGTCAATGTTTCAATATAACAGTATGTTCCAAGTATCCCAAATCCACCCTATTAATATAATAATAGCCCCAGTCCATCCAATCAAATTTTCTACTTAAAATATTATCAAAGTACCTCCAGTTTACTCTACCTTAACTTTATCTTTAATAATCACAGGTAAACGAGGATGTCATCATCATTGGAGTATCTTCCCAGGAGTCATTGGGGCTTGGACCCAGTACACCGTGCATATGCCAAGTTATACATTAGAGATATCCTGGAAATGAACCCATATCCTGGGGATGAAGGTAATGCAGTAGGCTTAACCCTATTGCAGGTTTGTAATATAGAATGATGTCATCATTGAAGTATCTTCCCAGGAGGCATTGGGGCTTGGACCCAGTACACCATGCATATGCCAAGTTATACATTGGAGATATCCTCGAAATGAACCCATATCCTGGGGATGAAGGTAATGCAGTAGGCTTAACCCTCTTGCAGGTTTGTAATATAGAATGATGTCATCATTGAAGTATCTTCCCATTAGTCATTGGGGCTTGGACCAAGTACACCGTGCATATGCCAAGTCATACATTGGAGATATCCTAGAAATGAACCCATATCCTGAGGATGAAGGTAATGCAGTAGGCTTAACCCTATTGCAGGTTTGTAATATAGAATAATGTCATCATTGAAGTATCTTCCCAGGAGTCATTGGGGTTTGGACCCAGTACACAGTGCATATGCAAAGTTATACATTGGAGATATCCTGGAAATGAACCCATATCCTGAGGATGAAGGTAATGCAGTAGGCTTAACCCTATTGCAGGTTTGTAATATAGAATGATGTCATCATTGGAGTACCTTCCCATGAGTCATTGGGGCTTGGACCCAGTACGCCGTGCATATGCCAAGTTATACATTGGAGATATCCTGGAAATGAACCCATATCCTGGGGATGAAGGTAATGCAGTAGGCTTAACCCTATTGCAGGTTTGTCATATAGAATGATGTCAACATTGAAGTATCTTCCCAGGAGTCATTGGGGCTGGGTCCCAGTACACCGTGCATATGCCAAGTTATACATTGGAGAT
>JXSR01S028624.1:10961-22441 GCA_000969725.1 Ophiothrix spiculata
CCATGAATCTTTGATAAGTCTATTGATTAATGCCACATCTCCGTATGTAACGAGTGAAACAAACCATGATTTCATCAAGAACTATAAAAAGAAGCTACTTTGTCTCATTTGGGAAAGTCAATGACTTCTTATGCTATTTAAAAATGTCATCTTTCTCTGATTTGATGAGAAACCTTTTTAATTTTCCTGTTCATTTAAGTGGATTCGAAACCTTGGGTAGACATTCTAAGAAAAACTGAATCAATTTGGTTCGTGAATATTACATCAAAACTTAAAGGTTGTCGGTCGTGCAAATTTGGAGATGCAGGTTAATCAAACTTGCGAATTGTAAAGAAAATAATAAGAACATTATTGTCACTATTTATCATAACTTCAAAACCAAAACTTTCAATTTTCACATTGCAAGGTATCATTTTAAAGCTTTTATAGTTCCCTTTTAAATGACGTGAACATCTGATTTTTGTTAAAGGTAGACAACTGATGCCTTTTGATGGAACTTGTCAAAATTTTGTTATCATTAATGTCAGGAAATGCACAAATGATTTTCTTGATGTACACAATTTTAAACATTTGTGATGGCTCACCCCGAAAGGGGGGACTTTGCAAATGACATCAAATTTGATTTTATTATTTTATCTGTTACAGTATTCCCTATGCTTTAAAATGATAGCCTTGATTCAAGGCATTTATTGTATGTTTTCAGTTTATTCATATCCCATTCTAAAATTCCTAATATCCCTACATACATCTTGTCCTTAAATGATTTTTTGCATGCTTTAATATTTGTATCAAATTTACCACCTAGCACCTGTCTTAAAATATCACCCTGTCATAGTAGCCACAATTTTCCTACTTACATAAATGCCTTGACAGAAAGCTAATGTAATTATCTCCTGTAGTAATATAGTGAATTGAATGTGCTTGGCAAACTGAAGCACCAATCAGAGGTCGGCATTTTTAGACTGTACATAAATGACCAATCACAGCACTGAATGATCACTGGTCAAAAACAATGGTTCAAATTACCAGTCTCACAACATTGAGTTCTGTGTTTATACAGACATGCATTGAATGAAGGGGAAAGACTGACACATTATACTAGAGGTGTGAAGGTTAATTACTGAAGGCACAGATATGATATTCGATGGAATATTACTCAAATTGGTACTTTTGGTTTAGTTTGTTATTGTCAATGATTGAATATTATAGTTCTAGATATAATTATATAAATTGCTGATGTATTTTAATGTGCTCTGTATTTACATAATGTTTTCTTGTAACTTTACATCCCCTTTTCAAAAATAGAATAGGTGCTGCTGGGTCACTGATATTTTCCCTTCTTTATCAAATTGTTACATCATCTCACATCAGCCAATTAGCCATGTGACAAGTCTTAGATACTGGACTTAGGGACTGACCTGTTGGACATTAGGCCTAAGGGAGTGACCATTCCCAGAGTTATTATGGTTTTGGTAGGAATACAGGATGTTTTGATGCTTGTGTTATCTTATAGACAATCTGACAAACACTTTGTTGGGTCGTGGATGGTTGGGTCATAGCCAAGGTGACCATATCATGTTACTTTGGTCTATCATAAGGGCTCATATTGGAATACTGGCATGTCAAACTTTGGGTGTGTAATTTTTTTTATTATTGTTGATTGGAAAACCTGTGAAAAGAAACAAATTGAAGCCATTTACAGTGTTTTATCAAACTGATCAAATAATGACAAAGAGAGGGACAGAAGTGGAATATGTTAATCAAAGACTTTGAGCAAGTCTATAAAATGACACCTTAATCGTTGAAATTGATCACAGTCAGAACTTAGGTCGTATGCAAATGAGCTCTTAATTTATTTTTTAGTTCTGACTATAAATATTAGAAGAACTTGGTTGCGATATTGTTTTCTTGACCTGACCTGTCGGATAGTTTGGACTCCAAACCCCTGTAATCACAAGGGGGTTAATGAAATAAAAAATGAAGATGTAAATACAAATATTTAGAGTTTTTAAAATAAGGTAAGTCTATGTTTGACTGAAGGCATTCAAAATTCTTCATTTCATTACATTTTTAACAAAATTCTCAATTTTAAGCTTTTAAAATCACGAGGTCACATCTAATTACGTGCAGCTTGTTTTACCGAATTCTATGTATATTGGCCAATGCAAACTGCAAGATAAGATATCAGACATCACATTCATGAAATTTGAAAAACATATCTTTCCTGTAAGACTTTTAAAATCAGTAAATACATCGAGGGAAAATTCAGAACAATTAGACATACGAAAGGGACATGATGTCGGTCATCACATTATCCCGATATACACAGCGAATATCGTAAACGATAAGTCACACCTTATGAAGGTCTGGGTCTGTATAGGCAAATATGACGTCATTTACCATCATTCTATGCAGGTGGAAAGCAGTTTGACTAGTGGTGGCATCCATTGCACTGTGCATATGCCTATTGTTTACACATCATTGTTTACAGGCTGGGAAATTGTGTATACAGCATTTATCATGTTCATCTAAAGAAATTCGTTTGTAAAAGTTATTTATTGAAGGAAAATCAGTCTAATACGATGGGAAAAATAATATTTTGTTTTCAAAAAATAAATTAATTAATAAAAGGCGCCGGCAGGACTCGAAAATGGGACCTTGCCGGGGACCTTGCGCACCAAAAGTCTTGTAGCACTACCACTACACTATGGAGCGCTATGTCGGTTTTATGGTGTTTTAACAATTATATATCTAACAATAGGCAAGTACTGCTTAATCGTGTGCTTCCAGGGTTACATGCGTTTTGCGTAGAAATTTGACGTCTTATTTGACCTCCTGAGACAAAGTATCACATTCAACGCAACATTTTTAGCAAACCTGTTAAAGTGTTGTTGCTTTCTTTTGACCAAATGGCTTAAATATATTAAAAAAAAGGCAAAGACCAAATTTGACCTCACTCAAAGAAACAAATTGCTGTAGAAATTACTTAATTGCTCACATATGTTGTCGCAAAATTTCAATCATTTTGAATTCATTTTTGACAGTGTTTTACAACATCATATATGCAATATTGTTTTGAATTATGATCTGTTTGGATGAGTTTATGGGCCCTTTTAAATGTGTGTCTCAAATTCATTAATATTCATGAGCATCGTCAGAACGACGGTCTGTGCCGATTTTCTATGCATAAAAAAAAATAAACTAAGACACTTTTCTCGTACCTGATTGTTGGCTGATCAAGGCGATTTTACAATAGAAAATCTTCTGGAAATTCTTATTATTATCTTTATTTTTTGCTGCCTATTTTCATCAGTTTCTTGAAAAATATTTTACCGCAAAATCCCCCTTTTCGGGGTGATCAAGTCATCACATTTGTATAATGGGATTTATGATAAATCGAAAATTTAATATTTCCATGACTTGACTCTTATAAATTACATACTAGTATTTATAAATTCAAAATTACCATTAATATTATTTTTTAACTTCCTAATCGTAGACAAATCTAAAAAAAATCACCCACATGGCCTTGCGTCACAAATACGTCCCTCAAATATCATTGATCTGTTACATATTACCCTAAAATATTGTAGAAAACATGCATTTTTGCTAAAACGTCTTTACGTATTTGGGAAAATTTGGTATCATATGAAAGGTCTATTTATACTCTATTTATGTACAAAAAGTGAACTTCAGATTTTAATTAATGAAGTTATACTTGAAAAAGCAATTAGGGAACACGATGGATCGGGTGGAGGCGGCGACGGTGGAGGTGGCGCGCACAGGATTACATGCAAAAGTGTAAGAAAGTTATGATTTATAAACAGTTGTATTATTAAAAATAAAAATGCTGGGATCTTAATTTTTGAATATACTTCGATGAGATATGTATAATGCTAAAGCATGTATCGAATATTGACAAGTCATCCAAATTTTGTTGTTTCTTAATGGTTTATATGTGGGTAATTTTCTCTATACATTACTGTACAAAACATGCATTTACACTCGAAAACTTTAAAACGACATATCTTTTGTAAATTGTAAAAGTTATACATTTTTCAAAAGGAAATTTGTCGAGGAATCCAATTATGTGATTAATTTTTAGGTAGTGTATACATGAAAAATCTTTTGACCGATAAATGTCCCGAAAATTAATGAGTCGTTTCATAGATTTTGACCATCCTCAATATTTTGACCACAACAAAATTGGTCACCAAATGAATTATTTTATGGAAGGTTATCATTATATTCTAAAAGTGATGTTTGTGTCATCTGGATACACCTTTCCCCAACAAAATCTCATTGTGCCAAGTTGATTGATCAAAATGCACTTTTATTTTACTTTGCACCCTGTATAATTTTTACCCATCTCTAAAAATTAGACTTATTCAGGTAAAGTTGAAATCCTCGGAAAGTAAGCTTTCCAGCAGTGTCTAACTTTGCAGGATTTAAGTGTATATATTCAGAGTTACGATCCGTTGAATACAAATTGGCATGGTTCTACCAATGTTTTTGTGTGAAACAAAAATTATGACCAGTTAATGACTTACGTCCGCATGCAATTGTCGAAACCCGAATCAGAATCGCTAGTCAATGCAGAGTCCGACCCTGTCAAGCGTTTCCATAATCATAATGTAGATAGCTTGCCGCATGTGCAGTCTTTAGATTTTAATGTGCGCTGCCAGTTAAGTTAGGCGTGCAAAAATGTGTAGTGATAAATCTTTGTGTGATGTTAGAGAAATTAAATCGCTGGACTCTGAACGCACTATCTCTCGTGAATAAATATCTCCGGAGAGAGATTCTACTAAAAAATAGCCCCAAATTTCACACATATGCATCGTTTTTGAGAAAATCTGTTATCATACCACTTGACAAAAAATGAATAATGTGTACTCTATAAACCTTGAAGTATGTAAATAAAGTAAGCAATTAGGCTCTCTTTCGAGATCCATAGTTAAGGGTACGAGGAATCCACATGCTCAGGAAAATGTGAATCCTAACTATTTTTCAATCATGAAAAGATAAATAGTTTCCACTGCCTTTGCAGGGACTCGAACCATGGATTATGGCGGGGGTTAGTCATGCATTACGAAGCGAGAGATCTACCGCTGAGCTATCAAGGCAGATTTGAGATGGTGAACTAAAATCTAAAACATAAACATTAGAATGCCGTATTTTTCTTTTGTTTCCATAAAAATTGCAATTTTTGCCTCATTGGAATGCTCAATTTGTAAGTAAATTATGCGAATGCGTATATCAGACAAAATGTAGATAATGTAGATACTAAAATCAGGCTATTCACAGCTCAAACAGGGCGAACTCAGAGTCATAATCACGCCCGGTTTTTCGGGCAAAACAACGCGGGTTTGTTACATTATCATTCAAAATCAACACAACACATTTATAAAATATTATTTGTAATTCAATAAAAAGTATCAAGCCTACAATCTGTCAAAATTTGAAAACAGGCGAATCGTTCGAACATCATACAATTTTAAGGTTTCTGCGAAAAAGGTGTATATTTTTCGAAGTAGTTTATTGACGTAATTTTGACCTTGATAATGGACGTGAAATAACTACTAAAGACTCGTGTATCAACTAGAGACTCTATTACATATGTACGCCAAAAAATGTATTATTCTGATATGTGTAAGTAGATAAAAAGTTGCAGTAAAGACGCCGTTGGCAAAAATGGCACCCATTTAGGGACTGTAGCCTTAAGCTTTTGTAATCGACAACATTGTAAACTGTTGTTGTATTCTGTAAGACAATTTGCAATGTTAATTAGGATTGATTAAGACCTGGGCCCAAATTCATGAAAACCTGCTAACTCTAGTTGGCTGCTAACTCTTTGTCTACATGTCAAAATGTGACAGGTAGACAAAGAGTTAGCAGCCAACTAGAGTTAGCAGGGTTTCATGAATTTGGGCCCAGGTCACTGCGTATTAATATACTTTGTACAAGAATCTTTTATGATTTTGGTACCATTGCTGGCTAATTTTGTAGCTACTACAAGGAGAAACAAATTCATTGAATATTCGAACAATACGGAATAATATATTTCCCCGTATGATCGTATTGGTTTGTAAGCGTTAATTGGTTGCTTACCTTATACTTCAAGGTTTAGAGAGTATTATATAGGAAGAATTAATTTTTTAAATTAGGATGATGAAAAATTGTAACCGGTGACAGTATTATTGATTTTGTAAGATATAAAAGAAAACTCCTTTGATATGTACTTATCGTATCCTCGGTTCAAGATTGATTTTAAGAACCATAAAATAATTACATTGACCTGACAGTTTCATCTATCAATCTGGGCGACAGACTTAAGATAATTTTGATGTACTTATGCCAATCACATGCCTTAGGGACTTAGCGTCAACCAACAAATGAAAATCTTAGTTCATGATAGCAAGAACTCATGAAAAATCTAACACAAATCAAACGTTTGTTCACCTGTTCATATTAAATTTGTCAGTTTGAAAAATTGCCTTATCGGTCAGGTGGAGGGGCTTTGCCGAGGGGCTAAAGTCGATTTTCCTTTTTTTTTTTTTTTGATTTAAAATCTAAGTATATCGAATTTGACAAATGCAGCGGTAAAGATAACATCTTATTATTTTCTAAATAATTTCCTTGAATGTTTTCATCTGCATTTATTAAAATGGTCCACTTCGCAAAGTCACCCTTTTGAATGTGCTGTATTGTAATTGTTTGTCATAGGTCATAATTTAGTTTCATTCAGAGTTTGCTCCAGTGATTTTCCACTATTAACAACCTAAATGGAGATTTTACACTACGATTGTAAAAAGTACCCAATTTCTTAAAAATGGCTGTTTTTGATACCCTAAACGGTGTCGCCTGATTTTACCCTTCTGTCCTCAAAAACAACCCTAATTCACCATTTCCTTGGTCACACTATGCCTGCAGCATTAACCGGGCTAAAATCAAACCATACGCTAAATGCGTCTTGTAAGTACATTATGGACATTAAGGGGTCTTAAAATCGTATAATTTTCTCACGCTATATTGTCACACTATGCTAACAAAGCTGTTCATCTTAGCTCATCTTGACATGAGAGAGCAAATTGAGCTGTCTCAAATCATTCATATATTGGTTTTAATTCTTTTAAGGCGGGGGACATTGACCGAAATCGTTTTGCCTCACGTCTTTAAATAAGTACAAATTCAAAACACGCCGAGCCTTTGCAGATTTTAATTGTCTGTTTGTTTCATTACGAAGTAAGGGTTAAGAGTATAAATGCACCCAAGTTGTTATCGAGTTAAGTAGGGGGATCTGACCAGCATGGTATTTTAGAGTTGAGTTGTTTGGTACCATATTATAGGGTAGGGTCTCTTCTTTCTATTAATACCAAGATCATAAAAATCGGCCAAGGCATTACGTAATTATGACGTCATAAGTACGTCCGAGTCGGAAATCACGATTTTTGCCAAAAATGACCTAAAAAATCAAAATGTTGCTGTAAAAGTTCAAAATATCGGAATTTTACCCGTTTTTTTGCTTATAAAGAATGGTGTTTCTAAGATGTTCTGCAAGTTTTAGGCCCATACCATGGCGACTTACCGAGATGGCAACCACCCTCTACCTTCCGACTTTCACGGGAACCCCTGACCCCCGAAGGTACCTATGTGTTTTTTTTTGCTAAAAAGACCGCAAAGGATGAACTACCCATATCCCTTAGATCGTATTCGTTTGCGTTTTTAGGCGATAGGGAATCGTCCGTTAGGGGGGGGGGGGGGTAACTACACCACCCCACCCACCCCACATAACTCTTGGTAAGACAAGGCTTAAAAGGACAATAATACTTTTGAGAGAAAACAATTGATTGAAAACAAAGAAAACAAAACAATCAAACAAAAAACTTTTTCATACTATTCTCCCCCGAAAGCCTACATTGAGGCTATCTGAGAGTCTTAGGGGCCAAATCATAGTCGGCCTCCAAACAAAATTTTTCCTACCAAACATTTGGTCGTGACGTCACCAAATATTTGCCATCGAACTTAAAGTATTAACGGGTAGCAAACATTTGGTAATTCAATTACATGTGCACATTTTATTTGATCTCAACTCGGTGTTGAAGTTATTTTGTTTGGAGTCACTCGTCATTTTGACGTCACGACCAAATGTTTGGTAGCGAAAAATTTGTTTGGAGACCGACGATGATTTGGCCCCTAAACTACGGCTTCTGTTCTTCAGTGGTTTTCTTCTTTCGATGCGTGTAGAATGCAATCAATTCATAATGAAACTAACTTTTTTGTATAATCATACATGGGCAGTGGGTACTGGGCAATTTGGAAAAGCAACTTGAAAGTCACAAAGGAATTTTCGCTGTTTTCACATTGCTACAAAGTATAAAACAATAAAAATGAGCTTTTGAACATATCAGATAACCATCAGGTGTTATGTTTTTTCTGACCTAGAATCCTTTATATATTTCTTTTGCATTAAATTGTAACTTTGTTTTAATCAGATGACACCACAAATGATCTAAAAATATCATTAATCAATGAATGTTAAACAGATTGACGCCCTAAATAAAGCACCACATATAGTCAACTGATAGTCATTTTCATGAGCCATGTCATTTATAGTTCATCTTCCTGGAAATTGCATCGTCCCTTAACCGTCATTTTTATATCAAATGATGTAATTGTTAAGTGATGTATTGGATGTACTTTTGAAGCTTGCTCAAGAATTATTAAAAAGTGATTTATTTTATGGCACTAGGGGATATCCAGGGTTTTCGAATCTAGGAAATAAGCGGTTGATTGATCTAATATTACACGAACTCTTAGTATTCAGGCTTTAGTTTAAGGTTCCTCCAGAGTGATAGCAGAAAGCAGTTTCGATGACAAATTGATTCATGCGCAACAAAAGAAAATTAGCTTTAAAATTATGGCGACGTGAACTCTATATATACTCTATATATGATGTTGCAACACATCGAAAGGTACATCATGGCGGCTTTTGACAAATATTTATATTTTAATTGAAAGAGTGTTTATTAAACTTTAAATTGAAACATAATTTAAAAAAATTACCATTCATGATACACGTTGCGATGAAAAAGGCACATAATTTTCTTTTAATTTCCTTCATTTACAAATTTTCTAAACGTGCTTAGCCACAATGATGCACCTTGCGATGTGCTGCGTCACATACTAGTATATGAATTAGGGGCGCACCATTAGATTTCCAGGGGGAGCAGGAAGTGGGATTCGGGGTAATTTTTTTTCGCACCACATTCGGGAGCATTTTTTTTTCTGGAAAATACTGTTTTTCTGCCTATTCCTTGTTCGGGGGGAGTTTCTTTTCTTTTGCCTGTGGAGGGGGATTTTCCCCAAAAATTTTCTGCTCCCCCCTGGAAATCTAATGGTGCGCCCCTTATATTTTCTACTGTTTTACCCTCGTTTCGCATGTAACATCCAATTTACAACGCATGACGTTGTATCAAATATTTTCCGTCATAGTCCTGCAGCTGCCATAGAGACCCGGCTACACTCACTCCGTTAGAGAATTTGAATATTGATTTGGGTTAAGGTAATAGGATTCCACACCCTCGCATACTCATGGATCAGCCGTTTTATCACAATGACCGCCAACATAGCATATTTTTAAGATAATTCATTATAACAACTTGTAAACCTTTTAATATCCAAAGTTATAATTTATATAGAATTGGCCTCTGAATCATGTGGGTCTTCTGGTGCTATACTAAAACTCATAAAGAGTAAAATAAGATCATTCACATTTTTATATTAAAACAATTCCAAAATAACTGAAAACAAAAGCTTGGTTTTCGGTGTGCTTTACTAATTTTAATTAGTAAAATTTACTTGTTGAGCCCATGCTATCAGTTTTTACTACGGTCTTACGATTCATGTACCAAAGCGGACGTATGCAGGACTCGTATTACAGGAATAATAGTTGTGGAGTGGATTCTACCAATTGGATAACTTGATACAAACAAGGCAATTACGTTTGGTGTAATAGCCGCGCAAAGACTTAGGACCGGTAGTGTATCTTCATATTTGTTTTTATTCTTAAGAAGACCTTAAGAATGCAGAGATGAAAGAACCGTTATATCGGAATTAAGAATGGGATGTTTTTGTCTCTCTATACAAATAAAATCACCCAGAGCTATAGAAAGTTATGAAACATCACAGTGGAATTATTGAGGCATTGCAGCCCTTCCCATGTATTGGCTTTGGATGACAGCTGGAGTGACGGAAAATAATTTCTTCCCAGAAGTCATGCTATATAGAGTCAATATGAGAGGTTTCGTTTGTTCAGTTTTGATGCAAGGAAGTAAGTGAAAAATGTTGCCCGCACACCATGGTTTTAAATGAAAACCTGGTTATATGAGCGTGGCAAATTGCATTTTAAAAATTATTTGCGCGTCCTGACCTCACGATGCAATTCCATTGGTTATTCATGAGCAAAAATCTCAAGAAGCTTTCATTTTGTCACGGACCAATCATTTGTCGGCAGCAACCCTGTTACAATAACCCCATTAGGCGAAGTCTATTTTCCCGCCAAACTGAACAAAATAGTATTGGTCGCGAGATTTTGTTTTATTAACGTGACCTACTGATAAGGCTGACTTTGAACCCTCATTATCTGAAAAGGGTGAAAGCAAATGCAAATTGGGAACGTAGGTATAAAAATTCTGAATTTCTTCAATAAAATGTAAGTATTTTTTTCTGCTATTGATAAAAATAATGCATTTTATGTCAATTTCTATGAAACTTTCAATAATGTTGAGTCTTTTGAAAATGCGAAAATGAACCTCTACATTATTTTTATTTTTGAACCCGAAAACTATTTTGTTTGATAGAATATATTTGACATCACATTAAAACTCAGATTGATGAAATATGAAAACAAAAATATTTCGATACCTTTAAAATTAAAAAAATTAAATGGGAAAATATTTTTGTGTACAGCAAAAGGCTCTACATATCGGCCAGTATAATACATGTTCAATACCGATAACATTACAAAAAGCTAATACCGACTTACGTATCTATGAACGGTCAGGTTTTGATAGTGAAATCCAGCATTGATGTGCTGTGACTGTGAGCTAGGACCTAGAAAATCAAACCCTTACATCAATTTCGTTTTATACGTCACTTATGCAAATTTTAACAGGACTTTAAGAAAAATGTTCAGATTTTCCGATATATCTATCGGCATAAATATATAATTCTCGTGAATGGAGATTTTCGAGGAAATTTCCAGTCAACTAGTTGGGTATTGTGATGGAAAAAATTAGTATCGCAAAATTACACGAAATATTGTATGTATTTGTAAAAACGCAAATTATTGTGTATTTTCTAACCAGGGAGCAATCGGACACTTTGGCTATTTTTGTGTGATAGTGTTTTTTGAATACCTGAACCCCTCAAGAACATCCCCTGAAAGGGTGACCACACTTAAAATACACACAGCTCATTTT
>JXSR01S028628.1:6026-18964 GCA_000969725.1 Ophiothrix spiculata
TTAATACAAACGATTTATTTCAAAATGTCTACAAAAATATGTGTTAGGAACACCCTTAGAATGCAAAAAACGCTAGGGCTTCAGGGGGCTTCGCCTTATCAACTTATACAAATGATTTATTTTCAAATTTCTTCACATTACCCACTAAACACGTGTTAAGAACACCCTTAATATGCTAAATAGTTAGGGATTCAGGGGGCATTCCCCCTGACCCCCACCAAGAGGCTCTGCCCACTGTGGACACTCGCCCCCTATAGGCGGCGGAATCGAGGGTGGGTGTGGGTCAAAAAATTTGCGCGCTTCGCGCGAATTTTCAGATATAATGTCAAATTTCAGTCAAAAATTGTCATTTTCGCAAACACAATTTTCCTCCGACCATTTTTGCTCAAAAAAAATTCTGGACCCCCCACACTCCAAAATGAAATGACGCCCATGGTGTTGCCCCCTTCAAAATATCTTTTCCCCTCCTTGCCCTCCTTGATGAAAATGTCTGGCTACGCCACTGTTCTTGTGGGATTGTTTCGAGTTTTAATGATGAAATTACCTTAAATTATTATCAATCGTTGTAATCTTGTATTTCGGGCAAAATTCACCATAAAAGATTGAATTAATTTCATAATCATGAAAACAAACAATCCCATAGGAAGAAATGCTGATGGGAAGCACTTGATATCTTCTTTGAATTGGCTCAAGATATTTCTTAAGATAACTCCAATTAAAATGATAACAAATAAGACAGCTTAAAACATTCCAGATGAAAATGTTTCTCATTGGAGAAATATGAAGCAGTGAGCAAAAATTTTCTTCAGAATAAGAATAAATCCACAGTACCTGTCAAGGAGAGATTTCAGATTATATTGAAATATGGGTGAAATGATACCCTGTCAGTCGTTCTTTAACTTAAAGGAATCAACCATCAAATATTGTAAGAATCAGTGGTAATGGTGGAGATAAGAATGATATATGGTGTAACAAGAATTGTTGTTGGTGATGCGTCTTGTAATTTGTTAAAACCAATGTAGGCCTTTTATTTTGATACCAATGATGCGAATATGCAATAATACGGTAGCTTGCCTGCAAACAGCGGCGTAGCCAGCATAGAGAAAAGAGCCCCCCCCCCCCTGACAAAAAATCGAGCGGGAAATCGGGACAGCAAGCGGTAAAAATCGGGAAGGACAAGAATAATGAGAGAGCAGCTGCAAGACTTCAGGATAGGAAACGTGGGAAAAAGCAGAAAATCGTTTGTTTGTTTGTTTGTTTTGCTTATCAGCTTTTAAAATCGACTTAAATTGTTTTTTGGGTGCACAAAATGTGCACACGCCAGGGGAAAATCGGGACGAAATGTCTTTGCCAAAAAGTCTGGCTATGCCACTGCCTGCAAAAATATGTCAAAATACGGCATTTAAACCGGTGTAATGAGACTGAGTGTCTCCCATAACCAGGAGTCCGGGTCTAATTGGATAACACGGAATAAGTCACAATCAATGATTTATTGATCGCACATGTACAAGTACGTTCTACACAATTGAAGAATACTAACTAGGACACCCAGTCACATGGACGCTGTATAATTTCACTACCCGTGTATGCATCCAAACTACTTGGTTAAATGCTATATTTTTTTACCGATTTTTGCCAATAAGTATAACGTATTTTACAGATTATTTGGTTAAACTTTGCTTGGTATCAAACTGAGGTATATTAAATTTTAACAAACGGTAGGTACATAATAACATAAACAATGGTTGCGAAAAGTATCATTCAAATTTCAACCCTAAAGCAGTACTTCTTGCAATGTTAACACAAGAAATGACGTTAAATACAGCATTACCATTATTTTCACTGCCAAGTTGAACTTGTATTAAGGATATTTCTTACCGTGTGGTAAATACAGAATATGTTTAAGTAGCTTAAGTATTAAGCCAAACTGATTTTGAATAGAAATGTAGAAATGATAAATGACATTATCACAGACCTGGATTTTTTTTTTAATATATGCATGAAAAGGTTCGTAATACGTCTGAAATAATCTATTGAATAGGGGTTCCATTGACAATTTAATTATACTATACTGATCATTTAGAGATAACATAAAATGACATCAAATCACAGTTTAGTTGACTCGGTTTGTTTCTTTTTATTGAAATCGTTGAACGTATTCATAGGCTAGTAAAAATAAAAAATGGGTCAAACAAATTGCAAAAGTAACGACATTTACAGGATAATATCAGACATTTAATAGAGAGTTTGCGATTACCACGTTTCACGGGACGGGTTACACAAACGTGAGCATTTTTAACTCACGTTCATCGTAACGGTTCACGCCAACGCGCAATAGCATATATTGCCATGTATATTTCATTATGTCGCCCTCTTAGCAAAGAGGTTTTTTTATTAATACAACAATTGCCTATTGTGAATGTTTCATGATGTCGCCCTCGTCTCGTATTTGTCATAGCTGCAAATGATCCATAGATATATCTGATCGAGGGCGTAAATTCTTAAGCTAAAGAAATCATTTGCAAGCTTATGATATTATGAATGGTTGGCTAGTTTTCAATAGAACTCACGTACGTATTGAACGAATAGCCACGTAAAAAGACTCACTTCAAACGGTTATTTCAACATATGTTGCTGCTATTCACGTATTATTGATCGTTCACGTTCAGGGGATTGGCTTTCGCAAGCAGATGTGTAGAACTTAAAACTTTGACATAGAAGTCAATGCAAAATCAGAAAATCCCTACTTACGGGCGTGTAAGTGCGAAGTTTGCAACCCGTAATCTTTACAACCAAACGCAATAAAACTTCGATAAGTGCTGGATATGTATGTCTGTACATTATTCTTGCATGTGTTTATGTGATTTTGATATAGCTTTTATTTAAAACAATAGGGGCCATCGATTAAGTGATTAGTATTCACGTAACAGTGTACGTGAAATTCTGCAATATACGGTGTGCTGTACTGTTCAAGCAGGTAATGGTTGGCTGAATTTCAATAGAACTCACGTTCGCGTTCGCGTTCGCGTTCGCGTTCTTGATGATCGCAAACTCTCCATTATACATACAGCAACATATCAAAAAACTAGAAAAATCTACTTGATGGAACAGCGATCAATTTGCATAAAACAAAATGGCTGCCAAACCAGGGGTGACATTTCAAAATTGGTTAAATCATGTTAAAAACCATTTCAACGTGTTCCTCTCCTCATGACTACAAAGAAAAAGTATTCTTTTACCTATCTCCGATGTATTGTTAATAATGAGTTATATCCAATTATGTGAAAGGTCACACCAGGGGGTCACGCAATAGGTCCTATGGGAGACACAAAATTCAACATTGTCAGATTTTCTTCAAAATGGTCTCAAAATGTTCCTTTTGATGCCAAGTTGTATTTTTTTTTTTAATTTAGAATGATAACAGAGTCCGAAAGATGGTTAATTTCCCAAGGTCGAAAGGAAGAAGCAGAAGAAATTCTTCAGTACAGAGCCAAATTCAACGGGGTACAAAACCCACCCAAGAATTTTCTGAGTGATGATGACGATCATGAAAAAGAACAGATTAACGGAGAAATGAAAGGGATGAAGGATGCAAACAAAAACAGTTTAAATGACGCTGAAGCAAGAGAAACGAAAGACGGATATGAAAAGTTGTATGACAAACCAAAGGTCAGTCATTTTGCCCGAATATTCTTTCGAAATTTGTATTACAAAAAAATGAAAAATTTATTGATAACGTAACTAATTTGGATTACTTCAACTAATTTTAATTTTAAATACCGTTTCATATATATCAGTCGAATGGATAGATACATTTGCAGGAACAGATGTAAACTCTTTAACTACATCATACAGGGGATTTTTTTGTGCTATGCTTCCCTGATTTGTAATTCCACACGACTTACACACTTTACAGGTGTTCGCTGACCACTGTGGCCCAAGTAAACTTCATTCCACACCATGCATAATTTCAGGTTCTGCGGCAACCTCTAGGGGTGCTGGATCTTGATCAGCCAACATATGCAACATCGCTTCCCGGATCAGCTCCCTGAGTCATGTACGGGTTTCCAAAAGATAATTAGCAGTTCCTTGTCCAAGTGAATTTCAAGCACACTCAACTTTTGACAAAAGCGGGGTTCGAACTAGGGATCTTCCGCACCGCAAGCGAGCGCCTTGTCGTTTAAGCTAACTTTAATTAATTTAAAACGTAGCCACATCTACTTTGTTTTTTTAAAAACAAAATGTAGCAAAGTGTTTCAATAATCATTGATGATAATCAATTGCCTTAACACAGACCTCATCATTAAGAAATCACTTCTATATAATTCTGTATTTCCTTTTTTGGACGAAACAGTATTTTGAATGACTATGTCAAAGAAAAACTCTCCGCAACATAATACTTTCTCAATGTCTCGTCAGAGACAATATTATGTTGCTGCAGTATATATTGCACTTGCTAAGACATCATATGTTATGCGTTTGACTTACATAATAGTGAGCAGCAAGTAGAATTTTCATATAGTCAAAATATAGGTCAAAATGACATTGAATGTATAGATTTTATTAACATCTTACATAGTACAGGGTGTCCCAGAAAAAAACCTTACAATCTTTGCGTGGTATTTTCTTGGGTGTAACGATAGTTCCAAAGTATGTAAATGTTGTATTTTATAGCCCATAAATTGAACTTTCAGTTACCGTTTGTTTCATTTCAATCGGTAATGTACAACAAAAGTTATGCGTTGTCAAATATTTGAATGTAAAATTTCCTGGTCCAATTTTACGAGTTTGTATTGAACATTGTCATTGATCTGTTAACTCAACCGTAACAATGTTTACTCATATATCACGTACACGCTCTCTTTTATCTGTGCTGAAAAAATGAACAAATTTGATGTAAAAATAAGACAGATATGATAAATTTTCTAAGGTGACCCATTTTTATTCCAGTAAGAAACACCCCTACTTTATTGCCAATAATCATTAAATTGGACCAGACAAAAAATCTTTCCCAAAATATTTGATAAAACATAACTTTTGTTGTATACTACCGATTGAAATGAAACAAACGATATCTAAAACCTTAATTCATGGGCTATACAAATTATGCAACCTTTACATACTTTCTGAATATCCGTTAAACCCAAGAAAATTGCACGCAAAGATTGTAAGTTTTTTCTGGGACACCCTGTATTGATAATGATTATCATCTTATTACAGGATTCAAATGGCCTTGAAATGAACGATGATAAGAAAAAGTACAAGATGCTTGAGGAGGAGGATGAAACTGACACTAAATCAAAACAAAATACGTTCTTAGACTTGTTCAAGACTCCGGTGTTATTAAAGATATCGCTGATTTTGTTTATCAATTGGTAAGGCTACAATAAATATGCATTGCACGAAGGTGTTAATATGTGTATGATCAATTTTAAAGCTTTGAGGAAACCAATAACTAAATTTCAAAATTCAGATCTATACATTAAGTACCAAGTATTTAAAGAAATAAATAAATACAAATACAGAGGATTTAGATAGTGCGCTATGCCTCCATGATTTGTAATTTCACGCGGCCTCGGCACACTTTCAAAAATATCAAATTTTATACAGGATACCTAGGTAATTCAGCAAAAGAAATTAAAGCAGTGGAGAATGTAGGTAAAGAATAATAAATTTGAGGTGTGAAAGTATATTTTAAAGTACAAACGCATAAAAGCACAAATTTCATAATGCAGCCAGACGTACAGGGTTAGACGGACAAACTGATGCTTTTAGGTGAATCGAAGAGACTCGAATAATTATTGTTGATATCTGCAAAGTGCTCTTTACTTGTCTTACTTAACAATGTTAACGTCCCAAATCAGGAATTGTCAGATTAACATGATTAGCACCCAATATAACAACTTTTTTGTTAATATTCGTTCTCTCAAGCATCATTTGGAGTTTTTTAAGTACCAATAGCGCTTTTCAACTTGTTAAGCAAAAAGATTCATTTTCTAATTTTTAAATTGACCATGTTATCTAACGATTGATCTACAGCTTTGCTAACAGCATAGTGTACTACGGGCTTTCTCTAGACAGCTCAAATATAGCAGGCAACAAATATATGAACTTCTTTCTTCTGGGATTGGTGGAAATACCTGCCTACATTGCGGCCTATATCAGCATGGAAAAGTAAGTACAGTGGAACCTCGTTAACAACAAATCACTGGGGTTCAATGATTTTAGTTTGTGCTATCAGGATTTTGTGTTATCCAACTGAATTTGAATAGAAAATTCACACTGGGACCAAACATCTATTTTGTGTTATCAGGGTTTTTGTGTTAACAGATTTTGTGTTAACGAGGTTCCACTGTAATTTGAAACATTTAAAAACGGGGAATTGGACGGTTGTAAACTCAACTTTGACGTAGCGGATTATTTAATTTATCTGTAGGTCTTTAATCTCGCTGATTTGATCTGCAAAATATTGAATAAAGTTAAATACAATAGAGATTTAAAAGGATCTACTTGCTCTTTCAAGAAATTGATAAATGCAGTCCACTAGATAGAAGGAGTACAGTAAAAATGAGTAGATGAGTATGGTAGGAAGTTACAAAGAGCAGAACTCGTAAAGTGTAGACGCTTTTCGAACCAAATGAGTTAAAAACACAATATGTTGTCACAAATATCAAATCAAAAAACATTGTAATATACAAAGACTGACGTAAACAAGTGCAAACAGATAAAACTTTAATGATGTTAATTGTATTTCAATAGAGATTAGCCTAAATGCATGTCAAGTGAATTACATTTGTACATATGCAGGCATTGTATTATGAAAAAGCAGAACTTATTTTATGCCTGAAGAGTTGTTTAAATGGTTTTGAATTTCAAATTCATTTTCAGCATTACCAAATCGAAACAGATTCTTTTTAAGTATTTGTTTAAATGGTATATATTTAACTTCTCACCATTAAGTGATAAAATACAGGAAAAAATGCAATATTAAATTCACGTAAATCTAATTTACACATGTATTTGCAATCATTCAAAGGTAAAGTGTTCAACTGTAAAGGGAGCCGGAATACTTGTTGGATATCTTTAACACAGCTATATTGCTAGTTAATGTTTTTGTTTTACATCATTTTACTATGTGCTTCTTCTTATGACTAAGGCACCTCGGGCCTTACGAAACAAAGTCGCAAAGCTATAAAGATGATCAAAGAAACCCAACATTTGGGACAAAACTATACACAGCGAAGTTGGAAAATTCATCATAAAAGATACGGTAACTTAATTTTTCGAAATTTGAACAAAACCGGCACAGTGTTCAATGGGTATACAACCAAGTCACGGATAACGCATTGTCTTCATTAGAGCAGTTTTTGATTGATTCATTGTAATTTATTCTACAAGACAGTAATTTACCAAGAAATAGCATAACAACAACAAATATAAAATTAGAATACGAATGAGGTTCATAAATTTTTTGATAATCTTTCAGAGCTGGTCGTCGAATATCTATGGTAGTGACACTGATAATCGCTGGTGTGGCATGTATAATGACTGCTTGCATCCCAGAAGTAACGAGTACGTATGCAATAATTTTTTTCTACGTTAGTCCGTCTCATTTTAAAGCGTCAGTTTTAGACAAATTCTCGGCATGCTTTGTCGAATTATTTCACTTGATTATGTCACAATATAATGTAAAACTGTATAGTATATAGTAGTACCACAAAGTTTTTGTTGCTTACTTATAGGTTCTGGTGTTAGCTTGCTACCTTTGATAATTACATGTGCCATGCTTGGTAAATTCATGATTTCCTACAGCTTTGCTGTTCTCTTTGTTTACACACCCGAGCTGATGCCCACCGTTGTAAGGTATGTTTTTGCTTGTAAATAATTTTGGTAAACATTTGGTAAAGCACAAGAAACAAAGAGGACTATTCAGTCAAGGAATAAAAGATGGACAAGTTTATCTGCATGGACTAAATTTTTGTTGCTTGATGCGAAACTGTGTGATGCCTGAAAACAAGAGTTGGTCCTATTCGGCATTGAGGCAATACTGTATACGTGTAAGTCTCTCTGGATAAAGATGATGTAAACAAGAGTCAAAAGCTGCCCAGAACCAATAGTGGTGGAAGGGATAAAAACCTGCAGTAGTCCGGATTTGTAAGGAAGTAAACTATCACCATACGACTGGGCTGTACTCAGCCTCACGAGAAAACAAAACAAAACTGAAATCCAAAATCTGGTCTCTGATATCCGTAACCTCCTGCCGAGGTATATATACTTTTCCAAAATGTTCAAAAGATACGTTTCTTCGTAGTGTTTAATTCTTATTAGATGTGTAGTTCAGATGTTAAGGATTTTGAATAAAATCTGTTTTTGTGTTTGCTAAAAGAATGATGTATATTTGTTAATGGAATCATTACACGTATATGGCTCCATATCTCAATGTTTTTTTTTCTTCTTTTTTTGAGCCAGAAATTAAACAAGACTTAATTTGGAGTCAATTTAGACATCTAAAATTATACGACAGAGCAAACACGTGTATTCCCGGTCATATATGTTTGTTAACGTTTGCAATAAGCATGAAATCAGTGTCGCGAACATGGTATCATTGAAAGATAAAGAGAATAATGGAAACACTCTCAGACATATAACATGTATAATATGCCAATGTTTTACTTCTGCTCTAAATTTGCTACTGTTTGCAAGTACTTTTTGGTAATATCTCTGTAACCGAACGAGTTTGAAAAAGAAAACCCAATAAATGTGGGTGTCCAATTACCCCTTTTTATATAAAGATGTATTGTAGTACCAACACATTTCCATTTGAAATATATACCTACTGAAACGTTTAATACATTTGTGAGTATGTTGTCAATACAAGTAGCTGATGTAACCGTTATTCTAGTTGATTTATAGACCGACGGAATCATTGAGTAGGAATACACAAGTTGTAGATAATCATGAATCGGTTTGTAAGTGTCAGTTATAAGAAGATCGATATTGAAATCGCCCATTATGAATAAATTCTTATTCCCAGAGTTGAGTTTCTTAAAAACAGGTTCAATATCTCGATTAAAATCATTTATTGATGTATGGGCTCGGTAGACTACACCAACAAGTGTATTTTTACTCTGATTACCGTAGTCTATACAGGTTCAATATCTCGTAAAATCATTTATTGATGTGTGGGCTCGGTAGACTACACTAACAAGTGTATTTTACTCTGATTACCGTTGTCTATGACTATAATGGGTTGGCTGTAAGGCTTCATGACAATTTAGACCTTTAAGTTGTATTTATACATGTATCTAACTTTCAGCGCGCTCGTTTCTTGTTTCAGGAATGTTGGACTTGGCTTGATATCATTTGCATTACGAGTCGGTGGTGTCTTGGCCCCATATGTTATCTATCTTGTAAGTTAAATAAACCCTAACCCTAACCCTAACCCTAACCCTACAACCTAACCCTAACCCTAAATTAAACCTAAGCCTAGCCCTAAAATTCTGGATGGGACCTTAAGTACACTTGGTCCAAGAATTCGAAGTAAATTAGATAATGTGTAGTTAAGATAATAAAATATCGTGCATAAAACAAAAGATATTTTATCATCTTACTTATATTAAATATTTGAAGGAAATTAGATAATGCACAATTAAGAAAAAAAAAATATTTTGCATGAAACAAAAGATGTGTTATAACCTCACAGACATTAAGAGATTAAGTATTCGAAGTAAATTAGATAATGTAAAGTTAAGAAAATAAAATCTGCTCGAGACTAAAAATGTTTATAATCTTATATTAAGATGTTTAAAAACATCATTATGAACTATACAATTCATTAGGTGATGAAAACAATCTCTGTCTTCAATGTTCTTTACTTCAGGATCGGATCAGTGAATACTTGCCTCTTAACATTCTTGGTGTGATCTGCATTGCTGCCGGTTTGATATCTATTTTGTTACCCGAGACACGCAACAGACCACTTCCTGAAACAATCGAGGATGGAGTCAGATTATACTCTGCTAAACCTATACCTAGGGAACGGATGATGAGTGTTGTTGGCGAGATACCTCCGAAGTATGAGCATGCGTAGCGAGAATAGATATAGATGGAGTCAGACTATACTCTGCTAAACCTATACCTAGGGAACGGATGATGAGTGTTGTTGGCGAGATACCTCCGAAGTATGAGCATGCGTAGCGAGAATAGATATTGATGGAGTCAGACTATACTCTGCTAAGAACGGATGATGAGTGTTGTTGGCGATATACCTCCGAAGTATGAGCATGCGTAGCGAGAATAGATATTCATTAGACACATGATTGGGAGTGGGATCAAATGTTGTTACAAAAATAACAATGGATGCACTTTTACTTGTATTTTGCTGAATTTTTACTCAAATGGTTTGGTGTACGTCAAGAAATATGAATTGTTTGACGTCTGAATTCTTCCAACACTTAGTCATTACATTTCCTACTCTAAGTGATCTGGAAGATGTAACATATTGAGAGTGATGTCGGTACTGGTTATTGCCTTTAACTCTGGATCTTTCTGACACAGCGATAAGATTTGGACGGTTCCAAATTTAGAATAATAAAACTTGTGTAAAACTGAGGTGATGGGATTATGTTATAATCTATAATCAAGACACACTGTAAAGTCAGTTGCTGGCAAACTTAGGTGACAAAGTAACATGAACAAGGTATACTGAATAAAATCATTTGTACCAAATTGCAGATGAAGAATACGCTTTAATACGTTTCTGGATACGAGATAAACAATCAACAAAATTTGTTTGATTGCTTATCCATGTTGGTCCGTAGATGACACATTGGGGGTCCACGACTATTTCCTAGCCCTTACATACACATCAAGGTGCAGTATTTTATCTATTGGCAGAATTGCTCCGTTCTTGAAAAACAAAATAAAGGAACATTGTCATTGAATGGGAACATTTTGGCAAAAAGATACAATCCTGCACCTGACACGGCTTACCTCGAACATACGCGGGAGGGAAGGGAAGGGAAGGGAAGGGAAGGGAAGGGAAGGGAAGGGAAGGGAAGGGAACGGCACATTTTTTAGAATATTTATTTAGTAGCTGAATTTCGAGCTGTGAAAAGACACATTCAATGTAAATTGTGGTTATTTGGAGTAGGGTTGGGCAGTATGGATATTTTTGAAAAATAGGGACGGGCGATATCACAATTTCTAAAAACACTAATATTGAGTGGTTGAGGTCGCCACACTTAATCAAGGATATCAATTGGTTGTTCAAAGTAGGGTTGGGCGGTATGGATAATTTTGAAAAACAGGGATGGGCGATATCACAATTTCGGAAAACACTAATATTGAGTGGTAGAGGTCGCCAAACTTGATGAAGAATGTAAAGTGTGGTTATTTAGAGTAGGGTTGGGCAGTTTCGGATATTTTTGAAAAATGGGGATGGGTGATATCATGATTTCTGAAAATACTAATACTGAGTGGTAGACGTCGCCAAACTTAATGAATAATGTAAAGTATGGTCATTTGTAGTAGGCTTGGGCGGTATGGATATTTTTGAAAAATAGTGACGGGCGATATCACAATTTCTGAAAACACTAATATTGAGTGGTTGAGGTCGCCAAACTGAATCAAGAATGTAAACTGGTTGTTAAGAGTAGGGTTAGGCGGTATGGATATTTTTGAAAAATAGGGATGGGTGATATCACAATTTCGGGAAACACTAATATTATGTGGTAAAGGTCGCCATGCAAACTTAATGAAGAATGTAAAGTGTGGTTATTAAATGTTATCAAAAAATAATTGTTAGCTCCTCCTTTCCGGTCATTTTGATACCAAAATCGTGTTTATACCATTTTGCCAGGGGTGGGGAGATTGTCAAAGTCAGCAGGGGGTTGTTGCCACCTCCATAAACCGAATACATGTAGCGCCATAAAGTTGCCATTCTGAAAAACATGTTCATGTTATGGTGTTGAAACTTGCAGGGCATGTGTAAATCATCATTTTCCTTCTTTATTGGAAAAAAGGTGATTTTTGGAACTTTTCAGCGAAAAAATCAATTTCTCCTATGGCTATGTTTTTCTACATTTCACTGAAAATCCGTATTTTCAGAACCGCGCGCGATGCGTTAAAAACGTCATTGTGACGTCATACATTGGCTGATTTTCATGATTTTTGTATCAATTGATAGAGGAGACCCTAGCCTATACTATAGTTGTAACCACCGCCCACCCCCATAGGAAGACGAGGGTAAGCTTAGTCCTACAGATTTTTTTAAATCCTCCGGAGGTCATCAAAACGTTTTGGAACTCACTCAAGTGTTTAGGGGGTGGGGCAGGTACACCGTTGACCCAGTGTCGTTTTTTGCATGCCAATTTTAATTCTATATTACATTTGCAAGGATATATTCTAATGGGAAAGTGGTTTTTAGTTGGGATACTTAGTGGTCTTACCACAGATATCTAAACTATTAGATGTGAAGACTTTTCCTGGTTCCGTATCACTTTTCACCGCGTCATTTCATGAATACTGCGACATCGCCCGCTTTTGGAGGGACCAAATATGGTCAACAATTCGCCAACGTCATAAAATACGCGGTATTTTTCATGAATATGCCTCCAATATTATGAAATACGCGAAAAACAATATCAATATTCATCTACTTCTTTTTCAAAAAGCAGACCGCGCCTTGCTCTGCGTGCAAACAGTCCCCCCTTTGCGCCAAGACTCGCGTTGCCTGCGAAACGCTTATAGTCGTGCGTGTAGCGCGCTCGGTATCGCGAAGTTGTTTACAGTTAGAGAATAATCTGCTGTTACATTTTGTCTCGCTGAGAACTGAAATTACTGGGGATTTTTACCCGATTGTCGGAAAAAGGTAAGAATTTAACAATTTTAAGTATATTCAGTTTAATTCTAACTAGTTAATGGTGTGTCAACGGTAG
>JXSR01S028632.1:5611-19026 GCA_000969725.1 Ophiothrix spiculata
TTTTCGCACTGTACAAACCAGTGACGCAATACTAAGTGAGTTTGGTCACTGGAGCTCGCGGTTTTTCAAAATAATGCGTCATGGGTTTCTAAGCATCGTCCATCGAGATTTTGTTTTTTTCATTAATTTTTCATTTTAATAATGATGAGAAACGGAGTGAAACTTCAGATTCAATTGGTAGGCAATACTAGCCTTTAAGACCTGGCGCTGTTCTAGTTTATAATGACTGCCGGGCCAAAGTGACTTTTTTTTACATCTACGCAAGCGCAAATTGTTTACATTAATTGGCTGTACATGATTACACGGGGCAGCTATATTATTACTATTATTTTACTTATATCTGAAATTTTGACGTTTCCCATCATTAATAAGATTTAAAAGATAATATCTTAATGGATAATGCTTAGAAACCAATGACTTATGATTGTGAAAAAAAAAAATCGACAAAACTCACTTATCTCAAATTGATCCTTGGTCTTGCGTTACTTGTTTGTACAGTGCGAAAAATGAAACTAGCAACCTTTTCGAAATGAGGTTAAGGTTTTAAAAGCTCTTAAATTCAATGTTTCTCAGTCAGTTGTCAAAATAATGTGTCATATGAAACCTGGAATTCCAGCGATTACGTTTGCGAGTTCCATATTAACGTACGAAGTGACGATATTTTTGCGAGTCTTTATTTAAACATATCAAAATTTTCTTGTATTTGGGTTTTAAAAACGAAAATGTCGAAAAGAAACTGATACGATGGTAAAAATAACATACTTCTTATATCTGGAATTTTCTTGTTTCTTTTGGTATAATGACGTGCTACAGTATTTCACTATATTCAATCCATGCTAGACCATATCAAATCACACAACTTTTAAAAATCAAATACAGCATTAATAGAGTGTAATATATAATGTTGTACAATTTAAATGAAACTGTTTTTATTTGATATGTACATTTAAAAAAACCGGTAAACTGTTTTTACTTTATTTACACACACTACTAAAAGAGCACAGCTGAATATAATTACTGGACTTATTGTACCCGTTTACGACGCTTTTGTTCAATGTTCCTTCATCAAATCAGTGATTACATTGAGGTCTTCTTGTCGATGTTCCTGTCACCCGTGGGACGAAATTCGATTTGATGTCATCAATTGTAAAAATCACTATGGACTTAACCAACGATAACCTGACGCAAGAACAAACTGAAATTCACAGTACTTCGACACGAAATTATTTGCCAGCAGTAATTGACAAGTAGTGGGAAGTCGGTGTGTTTTTGTTGACTTTGCTAAGCTCAAGACACAATCTTTGTAGAAAAGAAATACTTGTATGTAATGGTAAGTTTCGTCAAGAACATGGCTGAAAAGGAAATAAAAATTGAAATTAAAGGGCAAAACATAAGAAACATAGCCACATATGCACATTCGTTAGTATGATTAATGACTCATTCATTTTATTCGATTTATTTTCAGGGCTCAATATATTTACAATATTTAGGTCGAGCCGAACTAGAAATTTTCAACAATAGATTTCAGATTTCCTTTAAACAATTACAAACAAAGACAAACCGCGTCGTGTACATGCAACAACTACCCCGTCAACATACGATCGACGCTGCAGTAGTGTAATTTTAGGAGAACTTTTAGAATGCTTGAATTGCTTTTCGTTTCAAGATCTTCTTTACGCTATGATGAGGGGAGCGTGGCCGAGCGGATAGAGCACGGGTCTCGTAATACAGAGATTGTGGGTTCGAGCCCCGGGCCGGGCGGTTTTCGTCTCCTTGTTTCCTTGGGCAAGAAACTTTACTCTACTTGCTCCGTGGTTGGACAGTCACGTAAAGCCGTGGGTCCCCTGTGCGAATGCTCCTTCTTGGGGCGCTGCATACAGTGTATACCTGGTGAGTCTATTTTCTTTCATTATTACACATGTATTATTATTTTTGATTTCCGATATGTAGCAAAGTTTATATTTTGTTTCTTTAGAATTGTACTCAATACTGCAAAAGAGAAATAAAAATGCAATGGTTAAAAATTTGATCAGTTTAAAAAAGTACATCTAATAAATTGTTATAATAAATAAATAATTTTTTCAACCATATAATATAAAGTTTCAAGAAACGTATGATCACAAAGTAAAGACTCCCCCATAAAAATCACCTCATTTCGAAAAAAAAATGCTCGTACGCCAATATTGAACTCACAAACGTAGTTTAAAGATTTTTGTACAAGGGCTGGAATTTCAGATTTCATTTGACACCCTATTTTTGACAATTGACAGTGAAACATTTAAATTATGAACTTTTAAACCCTCAAGCTCATTTCGAAAAAGTTGGTACTATTTCATTTTTCGCACTGTACAAACCAATGATACAAGACTAACGATCAATTATAAGGTAAGTGAGTTCGGTCACTGAAGCTCGCGGTTTTTCAAAAATAATGCGTCATAGGTTTCTAAGCATCATCCATCAAGATTTTTTTTTTCATTAATTTAATAATGATGAGGAACGACGTGAAACTTCAAATTCAATTGGTAGGCATTACTAGCCTTAAAAATTCAGTGACATTAGAGGATGAATAAAGATACTTGCGCAATGTCTTTAAAGCTAGTAATGCCAACAATTAAATCTGAAGTTTTTCGTTTCTCATCATTAATAAGATGAAAAAAATAATATCTTGATGGATGATGCTTAGAAATTCATGACGTATGCAAACAATTGACAAAACTAACTTATCTCAAAATGATCCTTAGTCTTGCGTTACTGGTTTGCACAGTGCGAAAATTGATATGAGTAACCTTTTCGAAATTAATCAGAGTTTTTAAAGTTCTAAATTTCAATGTTTCTCAGTCAATGGTCAAAAATGTGTTAAACGAATGCTGAAATTCCAGCTTGTACACAAAATCTTCAAATTACGTTTGCGATTTCAATATTTGCGCACGAGGTGAGGCGATACTTTTGGGAGTCTTTATTTGTAATAAAATATTATCCAAATTTTGTTGTATTTGGGTTTAAAAAACAATAATGTAGAAAAGAAGCTGATACAATGGTAAAGATAGGATAGTTTTTACATCTGGAATTTTCTTGTATCTTTTGGTATAATAACATGTTACCGTATTTCACTATATTCAAACCAATTACACAGCTTCTAAAATAAAATACAAACATGAAATAGAGAGTAAATTTGTAAACTGTAAATGAAAAAGGTTTTTGTGCATTTAAAAAAAACATGTAAACTGTTTTTACTTTATTTACACACACTACTAAAAGAACACAGCTGAATATATTAATGGACATATATTGTAACCGTTTACGACACTTTTGTTCAACGTTTCTTCATCAAATTAGTGATTGCACTGAGTTTTTCTTGTCGATGATCAACCCGTCACCCGTGGGACGAAATTCGATTTGATGTCATCAATTGTAAAAATCACAGTGGACTAAACTAGCGATAACCCGACGCAAGAACAAGCTGAAATTCACAGTACTTCGAGACGAAATTATTTGCCAGCAGTAATTGACAAGTAGTGGGAAGTCGGTGTGTTTTTGTTGACTTTGCCCAAGCTCAAGACACAATCTTTGTAGAAAAGAAATACTTGTATGTAATGGTAAGTTTCGTCAAGAACATGGCTGAAAAGGAAATAAAATTTGAAATTAAAGGGCAAAACATAAGATACATAGCCACATATGCACATTCGTTAGTATGATAAATGACTCGATTTAATCGATTTATTTGCAGAGCTTTACATATTCACAATATTTAAATCTAGGGCAAAATCTATCATTGCGAACTAGAAGTTTTCAACAATAGATTTCAGATTTCTTTTAAATAACGTCGTGTACGTGTAACAACTTCCCCGTCAACATACGTTCGACGCTGCAGTTGTGTAATTTTGGGAGAACTTTTGGAATGTTCAAGTCACTTTTCGTTTTGAAGATCTACTTTACGTTATTCATTTCGTTTCATCATTACTATTTTTGATTTGAGAAATGGAGCAAGTTTATATTGTGCGCTTGGCTTTGTACTCAGTACTGCAAAATAAAGATTTGTCCACGTTGTGTATTCTCCTTTGCTGCATTAACATTACATGATTCTGCTCAAACATCATCCGTGCTCTCAGTTTCACCGAAATTTGCAAGGTCTGACTGATTACGTGACGTCAAACATTGGACTTAACTTTATTTTTAATGCTCACTTTTCTTTCATTTGATTGCATTATCAGATATCTTATCCAATAGTTTTTCGACATGATTTCATAGATAATCATAACGCTAAAAGATAATTATCCTAAGTCATCCTTCCATGCATACAAAATATATTATATACATTTTTTTCTGACGTTGCTGACGTTATTTAAAATTTATGCCAAATATTAAACCAATCATAATTTAGAGCATGTGAGTATAAAGTGATTTGCCATGACATGGCATGGGCGTAGATGACGTAATATGCATCTTTTACTGAAACTCATGATTTGAAATATTCGTCCATTGGTAACAAACCAATAAATCCTAAAGATTTTTTTTTATTTATTATTAGTATGATGGTGATTGAAGATCTCATATTTTCATGCCTCGAGTAGCTCTTATCTTATATTAGGATAAGATTGGGTTTTTCTTGTGCTAATTAAATGGATAAATACTAGGGCGTTTACGTAAGTTCTGATTTCTCCAAAGCCTTTCATTATGTCCAAAGTACACTATACGATTATCACAAATTACTGATTCCATGTATGAAACTACCACAATATCATATCTACAAATATAACACTTTGTATTTCCGTGAAATCATATAAAAGAGTTAACCACGCCAATAGGAAAATACATATGAATACATGCATGAATCTTAAAATCTTAAAACTGTTTTCTTAGTGAAATCTCAAGATATGGTTCATCAATAACAAAAAACAGACATGTTTGTGTCTAACATTGCAGTTTATTGTAAACAACCGTTGTCGTTTTTGCAGCTACACGTTTTATTATTGACAACAATCGAGATGATAACTGTACTATTTTGGATCCAAAACGTGTACAGCAAATAATTCTAAATTTGATTTGAAAACCTTTCTGGAAGCGTTTTATTCAAAAAAAGTTTGCTTGGACATCTTTGATTGAGTACGTACTGTCGATATTGTGACAGCAAAATGTTATCATCGTTTTCCTAAAGCGTGCAAAATGTTAATGCAAAATGTTTGTTTGTTTTTGAAATCGGAAAGAGAAGATATTTTGACGTCTTGAATGCAACAGAGCTGCTTGTAATAGAAATCAATTATCCTATAAAGCAGTGGATAGACAACTAGATGTTTCTTGCCGTATTCTCTGATGGGTTTGTTAATCTTGTAGACGACCTTATCTCACTGTTATTACTGCTTTGCGTTGAACTTTTCATCTCAACTTTGTGGTTGTTATTTGCAGCCTTAATGAATCGATCTCCACAAAATGCTTTCAGCATCGAATCCCGGTAATGCTTGCATGTCGAAATATACAAAAACGGATTAATGATTGAGTTTAGAAAAAGAAAACCACGCCCGATGAGCAAAACAGTCGATTCTTTTCGGCGGGAATCTAATATATCAATATTTGTGAGATTATCAAATACGTCGTCTACAGAAAATATTCGACCAGGAACTTGGCAGATGAAGAAGATTATGCCATTTGCGATAAGTGTCTTTGTGATTTGTTTGTTTACGCGATCGATGTATTCGTTGTGAGTTCGGTTTGAGAAACTACGAAGAGTAGTAATGGTCAATATGAAAAGAACAAAATTTATAACAATGCTAAGAAGCAGTGTGATAATCATAAACATATGGACATACATATCTGCTGCTAGATTTACGGGATCACAATCATTGAAAATCGGTGAAAAATCTTGAAAGTCTTCCGTGTTGGGCCACAGAACACAATGCTTTATAGATCTTGAAAACTGCACAACGGCGATAATAGTTAATGCAAGAGACAAGATCCAAGTTGCTATTATCAGTTTCACACTCAAGGACTTATGCTTAAAGTAGACATGGTGTACAAGTGGTTTGCAAATAGCAAAATATCGCTCCACGGTAATAAGTGTTACGAAGAATAGAGAGGCTAGGTACCACCAATGAGAGGTGATCATCCAGATTGCACATCCGAAAGAAGAGCTGACAGGGTACGCCGAAGCAACAGGGCTTGACAAATATGTTGCGATGTACCACGCATTAACAAAGATTAAGAGCAGTATATCGCTTAACGCCAGATTTCCTAGATACAGAGTTACAATTGCTTTATGTAATTCCTTGATACGGATAGCCATGAATAAGAAGGCGCCATTACCAAGAATACCAATAACTGAGATGACTGGTACGAAAATAGTGATGATGAGATCATCCAAGGAGCTATACACAAATTGGTAAGCGTCATCGGGATTGGTCAGATTGAAGATGATCTCAGCTCCCTGACACTCCTCGGGTATATTGCTATCCATCGCAAGCTCAGATTCAGATCAAAGGAGAGAAGCGGTTTTGCCAATATGCAGATAAAATCAACATCCAGTACAATGTTAAAGTGGTGAACGTTTTCTGCTTAAACTTACGTCAATATAAACCTAAAATCACAGTGAAGCAGTTAGTCTTAATATTTTTGTTATTAATTCCTAGAATCTGGCTCAAATGAGATGCTTTTGTGCTAATGGCAAAATGCAATTGAATACGCTAGAATAAGAACATCCCAACTACATGGGCTGCCTTCTGTTAAGTTATGTACAATATAAATGCATGTAAATCTCGGAAAATGCTTTCAAATCACTAGAAAGCATTTTCATGTCTTTATCCCAATCATAGCCTCACATTTGACCTTGTAGTTGACTTTGTTAGACATTGTTAGATAATTTTCCTAGCATATAGTTGCAGAGAGGAGCTCATGGAGTTGGGATGTTCTTGTTATGACTGTTTAATATAGCAATTATGTACTATAACAATTATCTAACAATGTCTAAAAAAGTAAACTACAAGTTCAAATATGACACTATGATTAGGATATTGACATGGAAATGCTATTTTAGTGATGTGAAAGCATTTGAAGAACTGTGTATGCATTTATATTTTATAATTATGATTTTACAGAAGGCAGCTATGGAGTTGGGATGTTCTTATTCTAGCGTATTCAATTATTAGTTGACCTATTGAGGTATACAAAATATAAAGAACGGCAATTACTAATGCAATAACGTACCAGCAAATAATAGTGTTGACTAAGGTCAAAGTCGTTACACAAATGACAAATCTTTCGTTTTTAGTATAGATGTCCAGCTGACCATGTAACTTCTAAGAAAACCTGTTCCAAAAATTTCGAGTTGCTTTTGAGTCAAAATATCGATTTTTGTGTATACAAGTAGTCCCTTTATTTTTTTATTACTATAATTCATACTTCTATGAATGTCTTATTCTTGAATCTTTACAATTGTGATATAAATTGAAAAAGATTTTTCCTTCGTTGTGACCTTCTTTTCTGTATTTGACTGTCGTTTTGAAAACACCATCCAGCAGATTTGTTGCTGGGGTACGAGAATTCTACCCTGGTCGATTTATTATATATCGAATCTGAAGAGGAAACAGGGGGTCATATTCATGAAACTCGGCTAACTATAGTTGGGAACTAGCCCATTGTTTATCAAATTTTGACAGGTAGACAATGAGTTAGTTGTGTCTCATGAATATGGTCCCAGGGTGTTAAAGACATACAGGATCATCATCAGATGTTAATGTATTGTTAATAAATTTCTCATCTAAAATTTAATTCACCCTGTTCATATCCAATAAGTGCAATTACATTGGCGATGTTAATTGAAACTGGTTAATTACATATGTTAAGGCAGCAGGGCCACAACAACAAATCAAAAGTCATTTATGTCTTTGCGCCAGTATCATTAAAATTTTCTAGAATGCTAGAAGCTACAATATTACTGGTACTGGTGGTAAGCGTCTGCAAACTTGACAGAACATGTAAAAAAAGAGTACATGTTACATGAAATATCATCAATCATTTCGGTTAATAGCAAAGTAAGGACAACTTTTGTAATGTCATCTAACTGACATTACAAAAACGTCAGTTAACTGGTATTTCGGTTTTCTTGATAGAACATCTAATATAATTATTTTAAGCGTATATTAAAACCAAATAAACATGAAATGAAAATAATAACACGTGGTAGCTCGATTGATTATGGCTATTCTGAAATGTGATCATATTTTTGTTGGCATTCTTGTTTCGTTATCAACCTGAAAGGCCTTTTTTATATATAAAAGGGGGTCTTGACAAAATGACAAAAGGACCCATGTGTTTTCCCATGTTTCCCTCATAATTGGGCAAAAGATTATCTTACACCTGTAATTTTCGTAGCATGTAAACAAATTGAATATGTCTATCTGACGGTACAACAATCTCCTTTTTGATTTTGCCATCACAAAGTTTCCTTGATGAAACGCACCAGATGGTGTATGTTTGCTGTATTTTCATAGCATAAGACGCGTTAACAAAACCATGTAGATTAATGCACAAACCAATTTGAAATTGAAAGCTCTCTGTTGGTGTATTGATGCTTAAATTATAATAGAAAGAAGAGAAGAATGTGTTCACTGATCAAAATGAAAGTACATGCGTCAGATTATACTACCAAAAATAACCGTAATAACAAACACAATTTTATATTGAACATTGTGCACATTTTCGTATAACGTTTCTCCCGAAAGACTTGCTTACATAAATACCATTTTGACTAATTGACAGTGTTATATATAGGACTTTACAGGTTGCATATGTGATTTATTTGAATAAAGAAGTCAACAAAATCAGTGGGATTTCAGAAAATGCTAGCACTGAAAATCATTATCATTCTTGATAATCATGAAAAATATAATAGAGTAGATAAGCTTTCATATAAATTTACAACAACTTCTAAAAATATTTTTGTGGTTTGGATGTAAAATGTTAGAGCAATTTAGATGTGATAGGAAAGGATATTCCTCGGCGTTATATAACATCATTTATGATTGGGTATATTGCTTTTTGCTGCAGTTTATTACTGGAACATGCAAAAACAAATAACTACGTATGAGTCTTTTTGAAAGTAAAATTATTCTATTGTGGTGGGAAAGTTTTGCATTGACATATAGCAATGATCAATGATGAATAACGAAATAGCTCGGGATATGGTTCAATTTATTTGAAAAAATATATATAAAAAGATCTTCAAAATTCGCACAGTTTGCTATAAACTTGTCCTTAGACAGTGTTAAGCTGAATCGGGATACCCTGTTGAAAGATAATAAATAATAAGATATGTAATTTTGGACACCTTTATGTTGATTCATCTGCGCATGTTAAAGATTAGGACATTGCAAATAAAATATACATTTTGAAATCTGAAAATTGCTACAAAGCATTTTTAGTGATTTTTAAATTGCTAAAAAATGCTTTGTAGCATATGGAACATGGCATGATCATGATGATCATGCCATGTTCCATATGTGATCACGAAAAAATGAACAATAAAGCAATTCGCAATATTCTGTACATTGGTGTACTAACGGTTGGTTGGGGTGTCACTAGGAAATTTGAAGTTCCACCCATAAATAATACAAAACTTCAAGAAAAGGGGACATCTCCACGTATACTGAAACACAGATATTTTTGAGTCATATTGATTCAAAATCACAACTTTCTGGGAAAATTTGAGCTTCTTTGCACTGTTTTGGAGTAAATTTTGTTACAAATTAAAAAGGATTCTCCACAATTTTGTGACATTTTGCAAAGTTGACCTTTCAAAATGTCATACTGCATTTTACTTACGGGATGCATGACATGAAGTCATGATCATCGAATTTTGCTAAAGAATTGAGTAAATCTTTATATATTGATGGTAAAGAATGAGATTACTATCAGCATAGATCGAAGTAATCATCAATGTTTCCATCCCTATTCTATTGAAAATTGTATTAATTTAAAAGTTATTGTGGATTTTATTGCATATTCTGAACTTTTTAAATAAAAAAGCTTTGCAAGTCAACATTGGTTTCCTGCTAGTTGTCAATACTGTCTGCAATTGATCTTGTTACACAAACTACTTTTAATTTCAGGTTGTTCTTACTTGGGTCAACTTTGGTTAAGTCCACAGCGATTTTTTCAATTGTTTAAACAATTGATGACATCAAGTCGAAGTTCGTCTCACGGCTGTTCGTCTCACGGCTGTTCGTCTCACGGCTAACAGCTAGAACACTCAGTGCAATCTCCAATTTGGTGAAGTGGCGGTGAACAAAATGTGTTGTAAACAGTATGTTAACATGGTTAAGCTGGAGAATATAATAATAATAAAAAATATGACTTTGATATTAATTTGCTATTGATTATTGTAAATTGATTTTTAAAAATATTGACAATAAAAGTTGCAAGGGTCACCCATGCGGGGTCTTTGCTACATTTTTATTTTAAAAAGCAGGACAAGTGAAGGCTAGGTCACATAGAAATACTAGTAGCTAAAATCTGAGTGTCAGTTGTCTCTGACAATTCAAGGAATGACTTAAATGCACTGTTCACAGAGCCACAGCAAGTTCAAGTAAAAGTTCAGGTTTTCAATAAACAAGCATAATAATATACACTAAACATCAAAAATAATTATCATCTTAAAAACAAAATTTAGCTAGCAAACACAATTCATAGCATTTAACACCAAAAGAGCCCGGAGGGGCCGCTCGGAAAATAAAGTGCTCATCATAGAAAGTGGCGTAAAAGGGTCTGATTTTGACCCATCAGTGGCATCTACATTTTGGAAAAGGGATTTTTTAGCACACTTTACGCCATCGAGGGTCGTAAATTCAAGCCATCTTATGCAACTTCAGAATACATTTATTTGCTATCTCAAATCTCTATTTCCATATATACATGTAAAATAACAAGCAAATCAACGAACATATCTGCATATCTACATAAAATACAAGAGGACAATATGGAGGACAAAGCTGGAAGACCAAGGAGGTCTGTAAATAGCAATGCCCTGTGTAACATAGGAACATAAAAATTACAAGAACATGATAGTAAACGAAACAAATAAGCCCGAAGAGAACATTCAAAACGGCCTAAACAACAAGACAAGCAAAGGAACCCAGTGACACGTGAACAAAAAGAGAGGAAAAAGTGATTATTTATATTGCATTTTTAAGGAATTTATCTAAAGGATTCCAAAGAATACGACTATGTAATGGTATGATCGGAGAACGATCTTTTGCTCCTGATAATATTATTATCATCATGTCTTGTTTGGTATCCGTGTACGTCTGAACGTTTGGAAAAGAAAGGGTCAAATGTTGGCCGTCAATCTTTATTTGAGTATCATGAACGCCACATGACATATCTTTGAGTGAACATAAAGATCTATTTTGTACATATCACGGAGGGTTAAAATGTTGGATTTTGCGAATAAGGGATCGGTGTGACATCTGTTTTTGTTTTAGCATTTACTGATAATCTATTACTTGCTTTAAACCAGCTGCTAATTTTCATCAATTCATTATTGACTATATCCATTTGATTTATGATGTTAGTATGGGAAAAAGTTATAGTGGTGTCATCAGCAAAAAGAATGAAATCTAATATATTTGAGGAAGCAGTTATATCATTGACATATGAGGTAAATAACAATGGGCCTAATATAGAGCCCTGTGGAACGCCACATGACATATCTTTGAGTGAAGAGATACATAAATTATACGATACATATTGTTTTCTGTTTCTAAGATAGCTTTTAAACCAGCTTTGTACAATGCCTCGAAATCCATAATGTTCTAATTTAGCAAGTAAAATATTGTGATCAATTGTATCAAAAGCTTTTGATAAATCTAGAAAAATTCCAATTGTGGTTTATTTTCTTTCTACAGAAGAATTGATTTTATTTACAAGTTGCGCTATAGCCATGTAAGTTGAGTGATTTGGTCTAAAGCCAAATTGTTTTTCATTGAGAATTGTGTTAGCATTTATGTAATCAAGGCATCTATCAATAACTAATCTCTCGAGTATCTTTGAAAAGCACGGCAACAAAGATACTGGGGATAGCCTGAAAATATTTCCTTATCTTGTTTATTATAGATTGGTATAACCTTTGCAATTTTCGGTTTGTCTGGTACAGTACCAGTTGAAATAAACATGTTATCGGTTAGAGGTTTTACAATTTCTTTACATACTTTTTTATTACAAAGTTACCAATGTCGTCATAACCAGCACTTTTATTTGGACTGCATTTTTAATAATTTCTGTTTCGACAATAGGTTTCATAAACATATTTGTAGTCTTTTTTTTTTGAGAAAGGCTTTTACGACGGGAATTCATAACAATTGGTAGATTTTAACGGGTTCGCCGTCGGACAAGTTTTGAACTGTCAAGCTTTTGTCAGGAGTAGCTCTGACTTCTTCAGGACAATTATTATTATGAAGACATGTGGGCCGTCACTTCCCACTGATGACTTGCATGAGCCATTCACTGAAGGCTGCCCCTTGCCAACAGTGTTAAAAGCAGATCACCTGTTTGAAATTGTGGTGGCTCTGAAAAGAGCCTTTCTGAAGGCTGCCCCTTGCCAACAGATTCACACAAAAGTAGGTTGCCCCTAACCTCTAATGTATTGTTCTTATGAGATATTCGTGGCTCTAAAAAGAGTCTTTCTGAAGGCTGCCCCTTGCCAACAGTTATTTGCACAATAGTAGGTTGCCCCTATACCTCTAATGTGTGTACAAATGATAGGCTGCCCCTTGCCTAATAAGTCTCCATCCGAACAGATTGATACCTGATCGAGTCACTTGTTTGTCTTAGTTAAAAGATGTTTCCGTCAGTGTGCTTTCTTCGATACACTACACTCTTAAAAAGAAAGGATCAAATTGATCCGATAAAGTATCAAATATGAGCTTACCCTTTTCCGGATCAATTTTGATCTAAATTCTCCTAAAATTTGATCCTTTTCGGATCAAAAAAGAGTGTGTTTGATCCGAAAAGGATCAAATTTGAGGAGGATTTGGATCAAAATTGATCCGGAAAAGGGTAAGCTCATATTTGATACTTTATCGGATCAATTTGATCCTTTTTTTTTTAAAGAGTGTACATTTTTATTTTTCACCGAAGGAAACGTTACATCTAGGTCAGTTGTCATAAAAGTCGGAAAATGTTCAGTAAGATAGTAACAACAATTGAAGTTTTTATAATGTTTTCGTCATTTGTTATATTGATTGTCAATTATTGTCGCTGTAGTCTCTGTTATTCTTGTAGGTTTATACATCGTAGGGATAAGTGAATATGAATAGATTAATTCAAGGTATTGGTGAGTATATGTCTATCACTGTCTACTTTTAATAGGTCTATATTAAAAACATCCATAATATAGAGGTTCTTTTTTCATCATTAAGACTTTGGTCGAT
>JXSR01S028635.1:58933-71230 GCA_000969725.1 Ophiothrix spiculata
TACTGGTACACAAAATATAGACAATACTGGATATCCAAATATTGTCCAGTTCTAATTAAGTTTTTGTATTCCAGTATATCAGTATCAGTAAATTCTTCTAATTTTTAAGGGCAAGTATTATGCTACGGAATCGTAACATAACATTTCGAGTTTTATTATGAAATTCAAAGGAGCGCTGTTAGTCTGTTATGATGAATCATCAGGGTCAAACTGATAAAAGGCCGTCGTTTTTAATGTGTGATTTCCCAAAATGACTCTCATTGACCCTAATTTTATTACATCTTGTGTGCAGAATGTTCTTGTTTTATTTCACTTGTTTCTTTAATGACCCCTTTATTTTTGGAGGTACCCTTTCTATTACCTGATAGGCCACTACCACCAACCTGCAACATCGCATAGAAAGTAAAACTCACCCAGCTTAAAATCCCTGTTCTCTCTAAATTAATCTGACCATGGTTAGTTGGTAATAATCAAGAAAACAATAAATCTTTGAAGAATGGAGCAAAATTGGTGATTGTAACTTGAATAAGACAATTTTTAGTATTTACTGGAACAACATAAGTATTAACCACTCCTGGAATGAAATGTGTGTACCAGTATTATAAAAAAAATCAACAATACTGGAACAAAAACACTCCCAGAATTGTTCAATACTGGAATGTCCCAGAATTGTTCAATACTGGAATGTCCCAGAATTGACCAATAGAATGAGAACACATGATTTGACAATGGAATGTTTGAAGTTTGGTGACTGAAATAACCCATTGTATTAACCATGCTTATTTTTATATTCTAGTTGCATAATATAAACTGTATCATGATGTTACCAAAATAATTATAATATTAAAGCCTCAGTATACTGGTTAATGACTCCACTTTGTTCTAAATTTACGTCTAACTTTTTAACTTTCATGTAATGTAGTCGTGGAACTACATGAAATTTCATAAAATCACACAAGAAACTTGCTGTACATATTGATTATTTATTAGTAAAAACGATCACGTATAGCGCGGTCTTAGCCGCCCATGGTCGAGTGCCAGCGTGGCAGCGTACCTTACTTAGTTGCGTAAGAAGGTGTTGCCAGTCTAAGTAAATAACTAAGAACCTAGAGTCTCTATTCTAAAATCACTTTACTATATTTCAAACCCGGGGGGGGTACTCAACTTTGGTTTTGGTAGGGATGTGCGGCCCCGATATCTGAAACCCTAGTCTAGGGAACGGAAGATTGACTCTGAAAAAGGGGTCTAGAGAACTGAAGGGACCAAAAAATGACCCTTCAGAACTAGTTTTGGAAGCAAAAATTTTCGAAATTTTGCTTGAAATGGGGGTCTTGGGAACTAAATTTCGAAAAATAAGGCTAAGGAACTGAAAATTTTTGAAAATAAGGCTTGCGAACTAAGGGTTGTGCTTGAAATGGGGGTCTAGGGGAGCGGCAGACAGGGCGTGAAAAGGGGGTCTTGAGGGCGGCACATACCCGTATCACCTTTCTATGTCAGTACCCCCCCCGGGATTTCAAAACCAATTTTTTTCCATAATATGACGTGATATCTTACGCATTTGAAATCAAATCAACAATTTTGTCAAGTGTTTTTGTATCTGTTTGCAACGTTAATACGAAATCTTATCATTCACCGAGTGAATATACGGAGATTCTCAAAGCCCCGCCACAAATTTCTTGCTTATTGCCAGAACATTTATAATTGCAATCAGATTCATCAGCCTTCCCATATTTGTTGTAATCATTTCCACAGTAGCATTCCGTGGCAAATTGCAAGCCTGCGTAACGTACATCTCCAAAGGAGCGACAATGCTTCAAACACATCTGGATTGTCATATCCCAATCAATCTTCCGGTTGAGACCTAGAGCTCGACTCAAGATAACATCTATGTAGCAACCGATATACACCGGATTCAAAGCTGAAATTTAGAAATCGGTAATCATTAAAAATTTCAGTATCTAGAAGGAGGACATGAATATTAATAACTAATGACGTCACTGATGTATCGGGAGTATGAATATAATCATAAGCTTAATAGGGTTAGGTTAAGGAGTAGTAAGTTAGGGTCGTATCCCCGGTTACAGAGTTAGGGTCGGGTCCCCGGTTACTGAGTTAGGGTCGGGTCCCCAGTTATTGAGTTAGGGTCGGGACCCCGGTTACTGAGTTAGGGTCGGGTCCCCGGTTACTGAGTTAGGGTTAGGGTAAGGGTAGGGTTGGGGTATGTTTAGTGAGTTAGTGTCGGGTCCCCGGTTACTGAGTTAGGGTCGGGTCCCCGTTTAGTGAGTTAGGTTCAGGTCCCCTGTTACTGAGTTAGGGTCGGGTCCCCGTCAGTGTGGGAAAAATACGAAAATGCCACCCAACCTGGCAGCTAGCCCCGTGGCCTAGTGGATAAGGCACTTGACTCGTAATCTTGATACTACCGCTGGCGTGGGTTCAAGCTCGGCGTGGTGCCCTTTTTCATAATGTTTAAAACCTTCTTGAAATTAAAACAAATGTAAAAAACACAATTTTAGAGTTAAAAACATCAGGAAAATAACGCTTTATTACTCTAAGTTGAGAAATAAGCGTCATTTGGTATGATGTAGGACCGCCCTCTAGTTACTGCAATATAAGTATGGAAATACAAGCTCATTCTAGTATTTGCCAATTCAGTATCGAAGTGATTATGCAACTTCCGTAGAAACTGGTTCACGCACATCCCCTGACAACGGTGTGTGCTATACTTTTGTGTGATGATCATTTCGATCATGGTTCAAACCTAGAAAGCGTGAACCAGTTGTTAGGTTGATAATCGGATGACACGTATCACTTCGACACTGAATAGTGTCGTTAGACCCAACAATCATGCAAACTTCAAACCATGTTTGTGGATAAGGACACGACGCAAGGATAATTATAAATTAATACTTGGAATGCACATGCATAGGTCCATAGTAGAGTACAAAGTTATCGAATTAGGAAAACTAAATAGAACATTGTTTTTGCAACATATCATCTTCAAACATTATTCTTAACAGGGTTGTTTTGTGCATTGTTCGCCCGGGAGTACCGCTTGCATACTAAGGGTTGGTTCAAAGTTTTTGGCAGACAGAATATTCTATGCAACAACTATCAGTGTTTAAATTATTAAAGACAAGAGAAAGGAAGAAAAAGAAAAAAAAAAGAAGAAAAAAAAGCAAGAAAAACGGTGAAGCGAAGGAGTCTGGAGGAGGCACTACCTTCTTTTCTTCTACCTCCGAGGTAGGGGAAAAGAAAGTTACAGAATGTATAGCCTTATAGAGTAAAGACTACCAGTTGTATAATCCAAATCCTGGGAGGCTTAGGGCCCTACCAGTCAGCAAAACTACAAAATAAAGGGCAAAAAATGGAGCTATAAAATACCAAGACCAAAAATTTCGAGTTGACAAACACCATAATTAATGACCAGTTTTGACTTAAAGTCCTAAACACTAGTTGGCAAAATGAGGAGTGTCAATACTACACACTCAGAAATCCTGGTTAAAACATCATTGGGTAAAAATGTGTTGGTTATAATTCACCCAATGCTGGACAATTCTTAAAGTGTTGGGCAAATAAGCTTTAATATATTGCTGGTTAAAAACATTTATACTCGGGAGTACAATTTATGCACAACATTGGGTAAAACATTGAATATTTTTAACCAATCCGTTGATAAAAAAACTTTTTCCCGCCGTTCACGGTTGGGTGAAAATAATTTTGCCCAACCTATGATCACGTGGTACAGAAGAGTAGCTGTGATTGGTTACTTGGAAAGAATCCGAAACGCTCTGACAGAAGACACAAAATCAAAATGGCAGGATTTCAGCAGTTGCTGCGTGACTTGGGGCTGGCTGAAATTCTGCCTGTTTTTCAAGGTAAACTTAATCAGTTATTTTGGTAAACGATTATCTTAATGTTTCGTTATCGATAGGTATTTAATGGTCGGTCTTTAGTCTCGGATTTCAAACAGAAGAACGAAAAACATAAGCTTATAACATACGCTTATAACATGGTGTAACATAAGCTTATAACATAAGCTTATAACATGGTTTAATTTTGACTGCCAAATGATCTCATTATTTAAAGCATTACAGAAGTATTGGGAGCTTGGATTAACCAATAATTTGTTGAATATGCCCCAGATTTGTAGATTGAATGTTAACATTAAACAATCTTTGGTTAAAATTGGTAAAAATGAATTGCCCAACCATTTTGGTTTAACCCAACTAATGGTTAAAAATTACCCAACATCACTACCCAATGGGTTGAGTAAAAAAAATATTACCCAACAGTTGGTAAAGATGTTTAACCAACCACTGATTAAACTGTTAACCAACCACAGCTGGTTAAATATTAACCAACTGTTGGGCTGTCACCTAGTGAATACATGGTTGGTTAAAATTTTAACTTACTTGGTTAACTTTTTCTGAGAGTGTAAGTAAGTAAAGAACAAGACCATTGCTAGCTATTGATATGCTCACTTTAATGGCTGGGGTAGACCCTCAACTAGCATTAACAGTTTTTCTACTCTAAGTCTCAAACTAATTTTATAAACCATATAAAAGTATATATTTTAGAAGTGGATTTTTACATATTGGTGATATCGGTTTTTTACCAAAAATGTCGATCTTGCCATAACATGCCAAACACCGTATTTTTTGACAAGAAATTGGCAAAAATTTATGATATTATTTTATATATGTATACAAGTTGTGTACTTATATCCACGGGTAAAATACATCTGGTTTTTCATTTAAATTGTATGAAAATAAATCTTAAGATCTACACTATGACGTAGTCTTATTAGAATTTTGATTAAATCCACGTACTTTGTCGAACTTGTGCTGGTTACCACCGTGCTTCTCGAACGGAGTTATTTAGCAAATCAAGTAGTGTCAAGCAGTGTCAAACATTAACAAGTAAATCTAGTTTAGAGGGAATATTTAAAGTGAAAACGAGGATAAAGATATCCTTTTTACAAGAAATTTTTGCTAGAAAAAGCCCTACTTGTTTTAATAGTTTCATTTTGACAGCGTTGAAATAAGTACTACGTGCTTTTGTCCTATACGGGCGCACTACACTAAATAACTAGCACTCGCAATCCGGTGTAGCAGTTAAATAAAATATAGGCTAACAACTCTCGCGCAACATTAGTTTTACGCTTTACTCCGTTATGGTATATGGAAGGCGGACTACCATTTCAGGGGGACTTCGATTCCTTTCACACCGGCATTTCTAAAATCAGCAAAATTGACTGCTTTTCTAAAATGAGAACCTCAAAACGTATGGAACTGCAATATGTATGGTGAATATGTTGATCTAAATATAAAGTAAGGTTTATTTAAAGATGCTCTGATGCCACTTTTGATCTCCAGATTACTTTGGTAAAATTTACAGGGTTTTCCTTAATTTGCACTTGATTCAATTCTGGTAATACAAAATTCCAGAGGAGGGTGGCCATGGCAACTGTTACTGTTACTGGTTGCCGGACGGTACACGGTATCGTAGCCGATCCTCTGGTGACGTCATGTCCTATACCGCCTCTGGTGTGAAGCCGTTGGGATTCGTGGAAAAATCAATTTCCGGGATGATCAAAATTATATTCGTAATCGGTAAAAAAATATGATTACATATATAAAAAGTGGGGTTCACGTGTGAACCCCAGCGGATTTAGAATGACATAATTATGCTGATTACTATAAGAACACTTTTGTAATTTTTTGAGGAAAGGTAAAAATATGATCTTTGTAATTTTTTTCTTCAATACGTGAGTCACGTGATCCAATAAAAATACACGTAAATCGTACCCAAAATTTGCGTTTTAGAAATCCCTCTAGTATCTTGTATAAATCATGTCCGCCGCCATTTGCAAAATTCGACCGTCAGTGATAGGGGGTGTTATTACTTCAGCGTCCTATATCTTGAAATGTTTGCCTTGATGGTATAATACCTTTATTATCATTTTGTGTAAGAAGAGATCATAATCATCTGAGAAAAGGCAGTTGCTTTATCATTGAGTTTTCGGGTGTTTTTAGGAAGCCATTTTGTACAGTAAGTCAATTGGAAGCTATTTTGTGATGTGTCGCCATACCGGATCTGTGCGTATTGCACTCATTATCTTGAGTGTTGTGAATGGAAGATTACCATTTGGTTTTTTGAATGCAACAAAATCAGGATTCACACACTCTTAAATGCGTGTCTTGATTCCTTCCCGCATGTAGTAGAGCAACTCCCTCCCGCATAATTCACTCGTTACCCCAATCAGCTACAAATCAAAAATCATTTTCATAAAAAAATACACATTTTGTCATCGTCTATTAAAATAACAATTTGCGGAAAAAGTATACTTTAGGTCCCATCAAAAAATATACCCTAACCCAAGCCCGTAGCCAGGGGGGTACGGTGGGGGCGTCGCACCCACCAAATTTGACAATGTACAAAAAAGGTCCACAAAATTTCCCTAAATGACCACCAAAAGAACACCTAAAGCACCAAAAGAAGTAAATGTAGGTCTTTTTTTTTGATATAATACAACACAAAAGCTTGAAAAACTGCTAAAATTTAGTTTAGGGGTCGACCAAATCGAAATTTTTTCCTCCAAAAGGTCCAATTTTTGAAAATCCGCACCCCATTGAAAAAATCCTGGCTACGGGCCTGCCCTAACCATAACCCTAACCCTAAAACAAATCCTAACCCTAACCCTACATCCTAACCCTAACCATAAATTAAACCTAACCCTAACCCTAAAATTCTAGATTGGACCCAACGTACACTTGGTCCCAATTTGCGTTTATACAACCCATTTTAGTTAATTTTAAGACAATATCAAAGCACTGCCTATATCACCTTTCTGCTTAATTTATGAATGTCGTAACGCGACATAAATTGAAAAAAAAAAATACAACCATGATTGTCAGCATCAAAGTCTTGAGCTAATATTATACAATTTTTTTGAGAACAAATTGTCATTCAAAGAATAAAAAGAAATCTTATTCAGATGGTTTGAATTTGCTATGTTGCTTGAAGTATCAATACTAAGGTTTCTGTCGAGATCGTTTTTTCATGTCAACATGACTGCCCTCCAAAGTAAAAACGCAGTATGTGACATTTTGGCCATTTTTGCTTTTTTGCATAAACATGTACTTAAAAGCATGTTTTATCACATGGTAAACACCATTTTTTCAAAAATACTTTCAAAAAGTGGAATTTTGGTTTGACAAAGTAAAAACGCAGTATGTGCAAAATGGTCATTTGAAATATATTTTAGTGAATATTATCACCAAAATACACAAACACACTTTGTTTACTAATAAATACAAGTAAACCTTTGCCAAAGTAAAAACGCCGTATGTGCAAAGTGGTCTATATCTCAGAATTTTGTACGTGGCACATACGGCGTTTTTACTTTGGAGGGAAGATGTCGCAATACGTTTTTGTCGACATAATGTTGATATCAAAGAGTTGGTTTTTTTGGGAAATTAAATTCTTTTGATAAGCTATAATTACTTGTTTTAAATTAAAACGTACACTTACCTATAATAAGTATGTTAATGTGCTAGTTATTTCTGCGAACGACAATATGGATGATATGAAATTTATATTTTGTAACTGTTTTGTTGTGAACTATTGTAATAACTTTAAAAAACGGTTGTAAATGACAAGCAACTATGCAAAGTATTAAATTATTAATGCATCACTTTGAACACTTGTTTAAGCTCAACTACTAATAAACAGCCATAACTTGGCAATTAAACGTGAGTTTTTATGAAATTTTACTTGCCCAGTTTTGTCGACATGAGATTTCATATCGACATGTCGAGAAATGCTTTATGTCGACATTCATGTCGACATAAGGTTTGTCGACAGAAACTTTAATCAATACCATTCAAGAGTAACTTACGGCACTGTCCGTCATTGCAGGCCCGAGACTCCAACGGCTGATCTCCATTACATGTCATCTCGCTTATGTCAGCAAAATCAGGATTCACGCACTCCTTAATTCGTGTCTGGACTCCTTCCCCGCATGTTGTAGAGCAGTCCTTCCATGTAGTCCACTCAGTCCAAGCTGCTATAGATTAATAAACATTTTCATAAGAATTATACATTTTGTCATATATTTCCGTTTATATAAAACCCATTTAATCTAATTTAAAAGACCTTAATTGCCACCAGTGTTGAAATCAATAAACCATAATAAACCATAACCATTATTTCAATGTATAAAAAGAACACCAAATTTTAACTGCGTAAAATCTGATTATGCATTGCATATCCTGGACAATGTCAGATTGCAAAAACGTTTGGCAAATATTCAGGCTTACAGACTGCTGCGGAAAACACATGTGTTCAACTGTGTTATTTGCATGTTTTGATCATCTGTTGATAGGCTATATAAGCATCCCGAAATAGAAGTAACATTCTCATGGTTCTATTTTTATGTATTAGATTTCTTATTTCTCACAAATCACTAGAATTGTCACGGACATGATAAAAGAGTTTTGGTACAAGCCATGATTTTTTCTATTATCGAATACGTTGCCATTTTACAATATTATAATTACCAATAGACCTTCAGCACAACCAGTGCTTAGGACCTATGCAAATGAGCTCATTAGAAGAAATTAAATTTTCATTTCTCGGGTATATCCCGGGTGAATATCAGGAAAACTTGGTCGCTATATTGTTTTTCTCAATGTGACCTGTCAGATAGGATCGGACTTTGAACCCATGTAATCACAAAGGGGTTTATGCAATTAGAAAATGAAGATGGGGATGAAAATATTTAGAGGGTTTTCAATAATATTAGTCTATTTTTGACAGTGGGGAATAAAAAGTTTTTATGTCATTACATTTTTTAAAACAAATTGTCAATTTTAAGCTTTTAAAATTAGGTCAAATCTAATTACGTGCAGCGTGTTTTACCAAATTGTATGTAAAATGGCTTATACAAACTGCAAGATAAGATATCAGACATCATATTCATGAAATTTGAAATATATATCTTTCTTGTAAGACTTTTAAATCAGTAAATAAATCGACGGAAAAATCAGTACAATTAAACTTTCGACAGAAACATGATGTCGGTCATCACATTATTCCGATATACACAGCGAACATCGTAAACGGCAAGCCACACCTTCCGGAGCAGATAGAGAGTGTTTACCCATAACTGACCCGATAAATTATTCTTAGATAACAGACCAGCACAATTACTTCATGTTAGGTATGATCCACTTTCCCTGATAAAATTTCTTTACGACTAAGTTGTAGTTTCGCTACATAATTGACCTATCATATTCTATATAGGCTGTGATTTCTTGTAGTTACAGGAGACGGCAGGATGTCATATACTGCACATTTTTGACTACTTACACAAATCAGAATATCACATTTTTTAGCATTCATAATGAAGAGGTTCTCTAGTCTATACATACAACTTTACTAGTGATATCACGGCCATAATATAGATCAAAAGGCGTCAAAGGTTTTTAGCACTTTTGCAAGCTTTTTGTGCAGTATTTTATAAAAAAAAACCGACCTACATTTACATTTAGTTATTGTAACCATGTGAATAAGAATATCACAATATATTACTATTATATCCTGTCCTCGCTCTCGTGAGCAAAACCATGTAGAGGGCAAAACCTTTCCTACCTCCCCTGCATATTAAAATCGAGTACAACAATCCGTGGCTCCATTTTCAATAGACCATGCCGAATTTGAGATATTTAAAATTCATATTCATACGCATGAAAAGGGTTAAAACTTTGCTGTTTTCATCCTTTAAACATCGAATATGAATAAACTTACGGCCATGTTCAGCATTACAATGTTCATTGTTGATTTTCCTGGTTGGTTGTTCTCCATTCAGCACTGACGTCGTCATGCTTATAACGTCCCCCCTTATTTAACGTTATACGTGCACATATGCAATTATTGAATATATTAGTTTACTTACAAACGAATACACAAAGCACTCGGTTTTAATAATCTGAAAACAAGCCGATGTCTGTCAAAGATTGGCAACGTCGTTACGTCAGAAATTTGATGTTCTGTATCTCGAAAAAAAGTCTTTGTGGTGTACTTGTCTTTATTTTATGGTAAAAAGAGATCCTAAAACCATGTTAACTGATGAAGAAAATACAGGGTTGCAGTTTTAAACTAGTCGCTTCATATTTAAGTTACAGAGTGAATCATGAAGCCATGTTTAGAGTAAATTTTGTAAAATGGAAAGCAGGCTTCTGGTGTGTTACTACATGTACATATGAGCATATAATCGTTGACAAGGCGATGCCTGTAAAAAGTGGACAGACCTCAATTTGAAATGAATCATAATTGTATTAATATGTGACACTTGAAAGGATATTTAAAGATAAAACAAAATAGGAGACAACACTTTTTGATGTCAAGACACACTTACGACATTTTCCAGCATTGCAGTCTCGACACTCCGCTGGCTGTTCTCCATTGCATTGCGTGTTTGGGTAATCTGGTGACCTAATGCATTCCTTCTTTCTACATTGAGTACCGTTATCACAAGTGGTTGAACACTCACTCCAGGTACCCCATGTGCCCCAGGTAGCTATAATAAAACAAACAGCAAACAGATTATATGTCATAATTCTTCACTTAGAAAGATCACACAAAGTAACCAAAAAATTTGAAGTTTGTTTTTATTTATTTTATTTCCGACATATTTAAAGAGGGTAGCCAAGATCAGTGATTTCCACAAGGGCCCTCTTGTAATAGTACAAGAAATGGTAAATACAGGAATGATCCCGGGGGACCGCGCAAGATGGCAATTGGTACTCGTGCTCACCATAAAAATGGCGTAAAGAGGTCTGATTTTGTTCCACAGGTGGCGTCTACATTTTAGGGAAAAGGGGTAGTTTTCAGCATAATTTACGCCATTTAGGGTTCTAAAATCAGGCTACCTTTGCTGCCAAGGATCACTTTTCACTTATATTGGCTCTGCTGAGTACAGTGCTTTTGAATAAAAAGTTCTTAAAACCAGATAAAATAAGCATTCATAATTAAAAACTTCAATTGTGACGATATGCCCTCGACGTAGGGTAACGTATTCCAAAAGCACAAAATCCTGGACGACAAGCGACGAGTAAAGATGACGGATAGCAACGCCCTCAACGACACCACGGCATCAAGTGACTAGTGGGTGCTGAAAGAAACGCAGACTTACTAATATATTAAGAGTTTGGCTTGACGTTGGTTGACGACTTCTCGTTGACGAACAACTGTAAGCAACGTAGTGAGGCGGCAAATACTGACCTTGACTGACGTAAAGGAACGAATGCAATCGACTGGTCACAGCAACAGTTACGTGACTTGAAGTTTATGCAGGTGGTACAACCATTCTTACTCACATCCCTTCAACTAGCCCGAGTTAGCAACAGACTTTTTTATCGTATTTTTTAGGTAAATTTAAAGTCTGAGCGTGAAGTAGCCTTTTAACTCCGGGAGTACAGTTGACAATAGAGTTGCTTTAGTTTTGCAAAATCTCATCTTACCTTTATGATCCTGCCACAATGTACCGCATTTTATAGTTCCTTGATATCTCTAGATTCATATTTCATGCCAAATACGATTAAAAGTTGATTACGAAGCGAGATATTTCAGAAGAAATACTCGCCATCACTCGGAACTAAAATCATCATCAAAAAATGGCCGTATGTCACTGTCCACGCACGTGATATCAACCAATTTAGTGTTGGGCGGTATGCGTGAAATCCCGCAATATTTCAGGTTCGCCGCGCGGAGAAACACTAATCTTTTGAACCGACATTTCATTTATCGGGGCAACGTTTTTTAGTTATATCGCCCAACACTAAATTGACAAACCAGGAAATGACGCGTATGAAAAACGTTAGTTTACGGTTACAAGAAATCACGAAGTACATAAACACATGGAAATTCATTTTAGTCAAACATTACAAAAAATCATCGATTTAATATCGATAAACTGTAATATGTAACACATAAAAGGCCATTTCAAAGAGGTAAGTACGGAAAGCGATAGCGGACCCTGCCGACAATCTATGTTTTGCCGCCACCGATGTTTTGTATCCCGCCACCGAGTTTGTGCCGCTATTGACCAAAAAATATCGGGCGCGGCAAGTCCTCCCGACATTTCATGTTTATGATGCCGCTATGTTTTCAAATTGTCGGCGTCGGCAGATGGGCCGCTATGTTTTAAAAATGTCGGCGTCGGCAGTTCGGCCGTTATGCTTTCAAAACATCGGAAGTTCGGCCGCTATATTTTCAAAATGTCGGCAATTCGGC